>MU695165.1:12283-88936 GCA_026770625.1 Nicotiana glauca | reverse complement strand
CGTAGGAAATCACCCTACCGTCCTGCATCAACACCGCTCCAAGTCCAACCCGTGAGGCATCACAATAAACTGTATAGGACCCCAAACTGGTAGGCAGCATCAAGATTGGGGCTGAAGTCAAAGCTGTATTGAGCTTTTGGAAGCTCGCCTCACACTCTTCTGTCGACTAATGGGGCACCTTTCAGAGTCAATCTAGTCATAGGGGCCGCAATCGATGGAAACCTCTCCACAAAACGGCGGTAATAACCCGCCAAGCCGAGGATACTGCGAATCTCTGTAGATGAGGAGGGCCTGGGCCAACCTTGCACGGCCTCCACCTTCCTCGGATCCACTCGAATGCTCTCACTCGATACTACGTGGCCTAGAAATGCCACAGAACTCGGTCAGAACTCACATTTTGAGAACTTTGCATATAGTTTCTTCTCTCTCAGAGTCTGAAGCACTATCCTCAGGTACTGCTCATGATCTTCCCGGCTCCGGGAATATACCAGAATATCATCAATAAAAACAATCATGAATGAGTCAAGATATGGCCTGAATACACTGTGCATCAAATGCATAAAAGCTGTCGGGGCGTTAGTCAGCCCAAAAGACATAACAAGGAACTAGTAATGTCCATACCGAGTCCTGAAAGCAGTCTTCGGGATATCTGGCTCCCGAATCTTCAACTGATGATAACTTGAGTGTAAATCAATCTTGGAAAACACCTGTACGCCCTGAAGCTGGTCAAACAAATCATCAATACGAGGTAAAGGATATCGGTTCTTCACTGTAACTTTGTTCAACTGGCGATAATCAATGCACATACGCATAGAACCATCCTTTTTCTTCACAAACAAGATAGGAGCACCCCATGGAGAAATACTGGGCCGAATAAAACCCTTACCCAGCAATTCCTGCAATTGATCCTTCAACTCGGGAGGAGCCATGCGATACGGAGGAATAGAAATGGGCTGAGTGCCCAACAAAAAATCAATACCAAAATCGATATCTCTATCGGGCGGCATGCCCGGAAGATCAGCTAGAAACACATCAGGGAAATCCCGTACCACTAGAACTGAATCAACAGAAGGGGTGTCAGTACTGACATCTCTCACATAAGCTAAATACACGGCACACCCCTTATCAACCATACGTTGAGCTTTAAGTAAAGATAACTCTGCTGGGAGTATGATCTAAAGTACCACTCCACTCAATACGAGGAACACCTGGCATAGCCAGCGTCACGGTCTTAGCGTGACAATCAAGAATAGCATGATGGGGTGACAACCAGTCCATGCCTAGAATAATATCAAAGTCAACCACACCGAGTAATAATAGATCTACCCTGGTCTCAAAACCACAAATAGTTACCAGAAATAACCGATAAACGTAGTCCACAACAAGAGAATCTCCCATAGGAGTAGAAACATAAACAGGGGCACTCAAAGAATCCTGAGGCACACCCAAATACGAAGCAAAATAAGAGGACACATATGAATAAGTAAAGCCTGGATCGAATAGAACCGATGCCTCTCTGTGACAAACTAGAATAATACCTTTGATGACAGAATCAGAGGCAACCGCCTCAGTATGAGCAGGAATGCAATAATATCTGGCCCGAACCCTCTCATGAAGGCGACCCCTATCTCCCTGGCCTCTGGCCCTGGTTGGCTGGGCAGGTGGGGCAGTAGTGGGAGCTTGAACCATAGCCTGAGAACTCTGAGAAGCACGCTGTGGCTGAGCAGTCTGTAAAGATAAACCCCTACCAAGTCTGGGGCAGTCCCTAACCACATGACTTGTATCGCCACAATCGAGCAAGCTTTGGGAGGACGTGGTGGTTGTGACTGACTGGAGCTAGGTCTACTGGACTGACCTCTGGAAGCACCCCGCGCAGGAGGCGCGCTAGAAACTGGAGGCGCGTAATAAGGCTCCTGAGGTGCAGGCGGAGCTGGAGTACTACCGGGTGCTGGCAAGGCTGAATGTACAGGGCAAACAGAATAACCCCTACCATAATGACTAGTTAAATGGGTACGGGCACCAGAGTAGTGATCTGACTCTCGAGATCTCTTGGCCTCCCTCTCCCCTTGCTCCCTGGCGAGCATACCCCCAATCCTCCTAGCAATGCTCACTATCTGCTGGTAAGAAATATCCATCTCTAACCCTCGAGCCATGCTGGACCAGATGGGCGGAATAAGACCCTCAATAAACCTCTAAACTTTTTCCCAAACTATGGCAACCAAAGCCAGTGCATGTCTAGCCAACCTGGTATAACTGATGGCATATTTTGAGACTGTCATAGCACCCTGACGCAAATGCTCAAACTCCGCGTACCATGAATCCCTGAGGCTTTGGGGAACAAACTCCCTCATAAACAAGTCTGAGAACTGGGTCCAAGTCAGTGAGGCAGACTCGACTGGATTGTCCAACTCATAAGTACGCCACCAATCATAGGTGGCTCCCCAAAGCTGAAAGGCGATGAAAGAAACCCCACTAGACTCCACTATGCCCATAGTGCGAAGAATGCGATGACACTCCTCCAAGAATCCTAAGGCGTCATCTAATGCTAGGCCACTGAACACTGGGGGATCATATTTCTTGAACCTATCTAGCCTACGCTGCTCGTCCTCAGAGACAGCTGACCCATCCCCGGGCTATGCTGGTGCTGCAGGAGGTATAGGAATAACATCTGGGACCTGCTCCATCGGCACTCTCTGCTCAGGAGTGCGGGCTGCGGGAGTCTGGGCCCCTCCCCCGGCCTGGGATGTGGCTGCAGCGAGGGGAAGCAACCCCGCCTGAGCCAAGGTAGTGTACATGCTCATGAACTGAGCCAGAGTCTCCTGGAGCGCTGGAGTAGTAGTAGCTGTAGTAGGTGTACCAAGTGCCTGGGCTCCAACTGGATCTACTGGTGGTACCTCATTGGCAGCTCGTGCGAGTGTTGTGGCTGTACCTCGTGCGCATCCTCGACCTCTACCCTAGCCCCGGCCTCTGACGGCGGCAGTTGGGGGATTGGGTGCCTGGTCCTCTCGTGTAGCACATGTCCTCACCATCTGTGAGAGAATAGAAGACAGAAGTTTAGAATTGATGTCAAAATATCGCACGACAAGGAATTCAAAGAGCTGAAGATCTTTCCTAAACAATTACATAGCCTCTCATAGATAAATACAGACGTCTCCGTACCGATCAATGAGACTCTAATAAACCGTCCTGTGCCACGTGACTCCTATGAACCTAGAGCTCTAATATCAACTTGTCACGACCCTAGTTCACCGATCGTGAACATGTCGTGATGGCACCTAGTCCCCACGACCAGGTAAGCCAAGTATTGCAAAAAAGATTAATATTTGCGAAAAAACCAATTAAAAATGAACATATGAAAAATAACAACTGAGTATAAGGCCGTCCGACCTGTACAACTCTAAGAACATGCAAAAGTTTACAACCAAATCCCAAAACCAGAAAACTCACGGGAAAACACAAGATAATAAAATTCCAATAAATACTCTAATCTCCAGAATAACTACATCAAAAGCATGATAGGATAACAGCTCTACAACTACAATAAGGAAGAAGACTCTTATGTCTGCGTACACTGCAGATATACCTCGAAGTCTCTGTATGTCTCCTTGCCTCAAGGATAGTGTGCCTGAGTAGAGGTACCTGTATGATGTGCACATGAAAAACATGCGTAGGAAGGGCATGAGTACACCACAGCGGTACTCAGTAAGTTCCAAGCCTAACCTCGGTTGGGTAGTGACGAGGAAAGGTCAGGGCCCTACTGAGGCAAAAATATAACAGTAGCAATAATTAACAATGTGGAAATCTGACAAAATAATAAACGCAGCAGTGTAATAAGGCAAATCAATGAAATAATAATAACTACCAGGATAAGGCAGAAACACAGGGTAAACACAACTCCATCTCAAGTACCAATGAGGGTCTCCCAGGATACCGTCCTGTAGCCCTCTCCTCAACTGTCCAATGGATCACCTGGGATACCGTCCCGTAGTACAACTCTCGTACCAGTATCAAAGGATCTCCCAGGATACCATCCCATAGTCCAATCATTTATGTGCAGGGGATCTCCCGGGATACCGTCCCATAGTCCCAAAATAAAAGTGTTGGAGGATCTCCCGAGATACCGTCCCGTAGTCCCAAAATAAAAGTGTAGGGGGATCTCCCGGGATACCGTCCCGTAGTCCCAAAATAAAAGTGAAGGGGGATCTCCCGGGATACCGTCCCATAGTCCCAAAATAAAAGTGCAGGGGGATCTCCCGGGATACCGTCGCGTAGTCCCAAAATAAAAGCGCAATCACAGCCAGAAACACACCAAGGGATAAGTATGAAAAAAAATGGAGTAGCAAATAGAACTAGCCTAGCATGCTTCACGTAGTACAATTGAACAACTTAAGCAATTAGGCAATTATGTCAGCTAGACATGTTTTCCAAGTCTAGCACAAGTAATAAGCTTCAAGTAAGATAAGAAAAATAAGAAGGAAAGTTAAATATCAACAGCTTAAGTAAAACTGGATTTTCATCAATCTGCTCAAGTATGCGCTCGTCACCTCGCGTACAAGGCACTCAAATATCAAGAACAAATCCTAAGGGAAAGGTCCCCCACACAAAGTTAGACAAGCCACTTACCTCGAACCGGCTCAATATCACTGGGAACCACGCCTTTGCCACGAGTATCCGACTCCAAATGGCCCAAATCTATTCAATTCAGTTACACATCATAAATAATACTGCTAACAACTGATTCCACTATTAAATTTAGATCTAGGGCACGAAAATAGGTAAAATGACCAAAATTCCCCTCCAGAAAACATCTCGGAATCAAATAATTTTTACATTTTCAGAACTCTCGTACACGAGTCTAACCATATAAAAATCTCCCAAATCGGAGGTCAAATGCCCCCTCAAAACCCCAAAGTTTGGTCTATGAACCTTTACCCCAAATTGCCAAGTTTTTTATCCTAAATTCGAATTCCAATGATGTATTTAGCTATATAATGATGAAGTATAATGAAAAGGTATCGAAGAAACGTTACCCAATGATTTTCTCTTCAAAACCCACTAAAAATCGCCTCCTCATGTGCTCTCAATCAATGTCCAAACTTATGAAATTAAACCCTCGAAATTTCTATTTCTGTCCAGACATTTCCGCTTCTGCGGTCCCGCATATGCGGTCAAAGTGCCGCTTCTGCAGCTTCCACTTACCATTCCATTTTCCACTTCTGCGGCTGCCTAGCCGCTTTTGCGGCTCCGCTTCTACGGATAAATAACCGCTTCTGTGGTTCCAGAGGGGGGAACCAAATCTCGCTTCTTCGATAAGGGGGGCTGCTTCTACAGTCCTAAAACCGCAGAAGTGAAAATACCTGAAGAATAAAGACACCAGCTGCTGCAAACTTAGAGATTTTCCCCCTTTAACCACCCGAAATCACCCCGAGGCCCCCGGGACCTTAACCAAAAGCACCAACACAATCTAATACCTCATTCAAACTTGTACCAATCCTTAAAACACCTAAAACAACACCGGAAATCCACCTAAATCAAATATTCAAGCCTAAGAACTTCAAATTCCAACAAAACACGCTTTCGATCAAAAACCTAACCAAACCCCATACGAATGACCTGAAATTTTGCGCACACATCCCAAATGACATGAAGGAGCTACATCAACTTCCGGAATCCAAATCCGACCCTCAGATCAAAAACTCACTATCGGACCGGAAACTTCAAAAATTCAAACTTCGGCATTTCAAGCCTAAATGAGCTACGAACCTCCAAAATACATTCCGAACACACTCCCAACACCTACATCACCTAACGGAGCTAACAGAACCATTGGATTTCCATTCTGAGGTCGTCTTCACACTGTTCCGAATATAGACCATTTTTCAACTCTTAAGCTCTCATTTAGGGACTTAGTGTCCTAAAACACTCCGAATCCTAACACCGAACTTCCCGGGAAACCAAAATAGCAGAAGTGAACTTAGGGTAAGAAGTTAATGGGGGATTGGGGCGTAAATTCCAAAAACGACCGGCCGGGTCGTTACAGTGACAAAGTATAAAGAGCCTAGTCCTGTCCAGTTTTCAAACCAGAACAAAGAAGATCCCATTTTAGGTTGCCATATGATCTGATGTTCTATGATTTCCCTGCATGATAACATCTTTTTCCAAACTTGTGATCCCCCTCTCCAAGGCACTAACATTGGATTGATCTTTTTGCAGTATTTTTGGCTGACAAAAGAGCTCCACAAGCTGGGCTTTGTTCTAAAACTCCACCACAATTTGCAAAAGAGAGCTGTGGACATGTCATGTAGTGATGTGAATCCAACACCACCCTCTTCACATGGTAAGCATAATGTGCTCCAAAAAGCCCAGTGCATGTTTGAAACCCCAACAGAATTGGACCAAAAAAACTGGGCAAATATTTTATGTAACCTATTGATCACATTTTTTGGAGGGTTAATTGTGGAGAGTAAATGAATGGGCATGCTCTGAAGAACATGGGATATAAGAACAACTCTTCCCCCAATGGATAAAAGTTTTCTTTTCAAATTTTTCATTTTATCCATCACTTTAGTAATGAGACCTTGGTAATAGTCCATTTTTCTTCTTTGATAAAAAATTGGGCATCCAAGATATATAATAGGGAATTCTTGCTTGGGTATGCCTGTGACCCTTTGCACCTTTTTTACTACATCATTAGCATTGTGATGCATATATACAACTAACTTTCTTTTATTTATTAACTGCCATGATGCTTCTTCATAATCTGATAGCATCTCCATAATGAGCTGCAAAGATGTGGCATCTGATGAGGAGAATATGAGGGTGTCATCTACGTAGGCAAGGTGATTTTTCTGTGGACTCCACTTTGGTAGTCCAAAGCCACAAAAGTGAAGATTCTTTTGTAATGCATTTAGCCATCTAGACATAACTTCAGCAGCCACAATAAATAATGCAGGTGATAAAGGGTCACCCTGCTTCACCCCTCTTGTCGATCTAAAGAAACCATGTAGCTGCCCGTTAAGAAGAATTGAGTACCAGTTATTAGACATAGTTCCATGAAACAATCCAATGAATCTTTCTCCAAATCCCATTTTCCTCAAGACCTTTGACAAAAAAAGCCATGACAATCGATCACATGCCTTAGACATGTCCAATTTTATAACAACATTTGGTCCTGCCTTTTTTCTAAGTCGAATGTCTGTTATTATCCCTTGAGTTAACAGAATATTCTCAGCTATGCTCCTCCCCTTTACTAATCTAGATTGTTCATTTGAAATAAGATTTGGCAGTAGACCTACTATTCTTTCATGAATTACTCTGGAAAAAAAATCTTATTTACAAAGTTACTAAGGCTAATAGGTCGCATATCTGAGAATGATTCAACTTCCTTCTTTTTTGGCAACAAGACTAGGTTGGTGTGTGTGATATATCTGGGCATATCATGGCCATTGAAAAATGCCTTCACCATTGCTACAATGTCTTCACCAACTATATCCCAACAATTTTGGTAGAAGCATCCTGTGAAACCGTCGGGTCCCCCAGCACTTTTGACATTCAATCCAAAAACTACACATTTTACTTCCTCTACAGTTGGTTGTTGCATCAATTCTGAGTTCTGGCTATTGTCTACCAATTCTGGCACATAATCCAGTATTTTAAAGTTTGTAGGGATTGCCTCTTCATGAAATTGAGCTTGGTAAAATCTGATTGCCTCATCTGCCATATCTGCATTATTCTCTAACTAGATGCCTGCATTATTCTGAACTCGTTTCAATTGTAGCCTTTTCCTTCTACCATTCACCTGAGCGTGAAACAATTTTGTATTTCTATCTCCATCTTGGAACCAATTCATGCCGGATTTTTGCTTCCAAAACTCTTCCTCGAGAGTTAGATATCTGATCAATTCTGCTTGAATCCTTTTTAGCCTTTCTCTATTTTGAACAGTAGGATCCCTTTCGAACTCAGCTTCATGAACCAGCTACACCTCTTCCAAACTTGCTATTTTTTGAAATATGTCTCCATATGTAGCTTTGCTCCAAATTGACAATGCCTTTTTAAACCTTTTCAGTTTGTGATTGAAAATGAAAAAAGGATCTCCAACTAAATAGACCTTCCAATTTTCTCTAACCACAGCCTTGAATGACTGATGCTTGGTCCAAAAATTTAGGAATTTGAAGGACTTTTTTATATGAGTGTAATCAGGAGAGCAAGTCAAGTGCATAGGACTGTGATTCGACCCTATTTTTGATAGGTGAGTAACCTCAATTCCTGGCAGCATTTGTTGGAACTCAGTGTTAGCCAAACATCTATCCAACCTTTTAAAGATGCAATCATCCTCTGCCCTATTATTCCACCAGGTATATATGCTTCCTTTAAAGCCTAAATTTGTGGGGCTATAGGTATTAATGCAGTGATGAAAGTCATTCACCTCATTAATTGATACTGGCAGTCCACCAAATTTTTCTTCTTCATCCCATATCACATTGAAATCACCCTCCACGAGCCAAGAAAGTGTCATGTCTCTAGCCAAATAATACATGTTGTCCCATAATTCAATGCGTTCAGTGGCATCACATCTAGCATATACAAACGTAACAATGAATGAAACTTGAGTGTCCACATTGGTGTGTTTCAATGTTATCTGTTTCTCCATGTTTACCACTATCTCTACCTCATGTTCATCATCTACGAAGACCCAAATCTTGTTTGAAATATTAGCAAAAACATGCAACATTCCAATGTTTCTCCTGTATCTCTTTAACTTTATTTCCTTCTGCATTGGTTCCATGATCCCAATGAAATTGAAATGATGTTGTATATTCTTAAGAACCGGCCTCTCAAAGGCTTTCTTCGTATTAATCGACCTCACATTCCAAATGATCGCATTCATGATTAATTGTGGGGTTTAGATAGGGTCCTTCTTGTTTGAACCCCAGGAACTAAGCTTTGTGATTCTTTTTGTTGCTTTTTCTTTCCCCGTCCAACTGACTTGACTTTTTCCATATGTCTAGGAGAAAGGTCACCCTGCCTTAAAACATTCTTAAAGTTTTGTGTTGTGGATTCCTTATCAAGATCCTTTCCTCTGCCTCCAAAATCATCCTCCTCTATTTGATCATTTCTCTGAGTTGCCAACTGTTGTTGTGGATTTTTTTGAATCAAATCAGTGTTTCCTTTTCTTTGAACAATCATTCCTTGACCTGTAAGTTGTGTTTTTACTGTTGTTTGTAGTCCTTCCTTGTGACCTGATTGGCTATGATCTCCCAGGCCTTCCTTCACCATTCCATCCTCCTTATTTACTATATTTGCTTGAGTTCCATATGCATCAATTATAAAATCTGTTACTCCAGTCAGATTTTGGCTTGCTATATTTGGTTTTGCTAGTGGTGTTGCATTTCTTGGGTTAGAACTTACAAGTTGTTCACCTCCGCTTGCTTCTGCGATTGTTATGTTGTTTTCAGCTTGGGTAGCTTCCTTTTCATTACTATTGGTGGTCCCCCTTTGATGTCTTTTCTTGTTATTAGCATTTACACTTTGTTTCTCTTCCTCATTTTCATCATCAGTTGATTCTTCCTCACCCTTAGCAGCATCTGGTAGTTCTCCTTCAGAACCTTCTTCCACTTGTTGATCCCACAATCTACCCAATTTTAATCTTGCCTCATCTTTAGGAGTTCCCTCGGTAACATTAAAGTCTACAGATTGAGATAGGATATCCTGACAAGATTGATTGATTTCCATGTTTTCTACAAATGCTCTATTTACCCAATGTGTAGTATGCTCTTTATGAATCCCACGATCATTTATCTGTTGAACTTATTTTCCATGTCCAGTCAACTCAGCATTATTACCTTTTGTCGAATCAGCAATCCCATTAGATTTAGGATTAAACACTAGTGATTTTCTATTCAGCCCTCTTGCTTCATTAACTCTTTGATCTTTGGTTTTTTGAACTGGAGTTTCCTCCACAACTACCAGTTGGTTATCCTCATTAACCTCACCATATTCAACTTCTAACATGGCAAATTGATTGGTTGTTTGTACCTGTTTTGCCACAGCAGTTTATATAGCAACCATTTCTTTCCCTTCTGCAGTAGTACCTTCAATTTGTTTGGCTTTGTTTTGTCCCATATTGTCGCGAACTTCCTTCCATTGAGGGCCTATATTACTAGCTACCTTACCACTAGTAAGGGTCATCAAAGGAGCATCATGATTTGTAGGATTCTTATTACCTTGTTGCACTGTTTCTGCATTTTCCTGCTGCTGGACAGTTTTGTCTTCCTTTAGCTCAGGATTAATTCTCCAACATTCCGTCCTATCATGTCCTTGTAACTTGCATTCTTTATAGTATTTTTGTAGGTAATTGTACCTAATAGTCACCCACTCAATTCTTACTACCCCCTTTGCCTCATCAACAATATCCATACGCACTTTTTTCGAAAGATCAGTTAATAAATCAAATAACACCTTAACTCTTGTGCAACTTGGCCTTGTTTTGTTAATAGTAGCCAAATCAAGATGCATTAGCTTTCCCATAGCATATGCCAATGAGAACAAACATTCTCTCACAAAATAAGTTGGTGGCAAATTCGGAAACGAAATCCAAGCCATTACCTTAGGTGTTTCCTCCTCGACTTTGAATTTAGCATCATATATCAAGGTTTGCAATTGGTATTCATTTCCAGCCTTGTATTTTACGTAATAAACACTGTTCGATGAGAATTCTACAAAATCTTGCCATAACTTCATTCGTATTAACACATGCATGTCTTGCAAGTGTCCAATAATACAGTCACCTTTGATTCCACATTGAATTGGGACAATTCGACGTATTTCATTAATGTCAGGCCATCCATAAGAAAATTTGCACACTACTTCATGTTGCAGTCCTTCGATCTCATTCATTCGATCCACCTCAGCTTCAGTGAATTTCACCGTAGGCTGTCCTTGATAGACAACTGGTCGACGAAAAATAATTGGATCACCATAACATTGTTTTGATGTGATTCCTTGTGTTGCTGCATTGATCGTTGCTGGTTTTAAAAGGTTAGAATAGTCTAAAGTCTTGTGACTTGTTGTCGTGTTATCAGGAATGGACGAAGATGCTTGGGAGGGCAGACCAGCCATTGGAGGTGACTGGTCATCGGCCTTAAAGACCATGAACGACGTCAATATAGCAGTTCTTATATCACCCCTCAAAATCCCAGAAGTTGTTGTGCTACTGTGAACTTCGAGCTTAGATCAAGAGCTAAATTAAGTATGTAGTTCTTCAGCACTCCATATAAAAGAGAGAAAAGCGACCACCTTCACGCTACAAGACGCTTTAACAGTAATTTCAAATAAAAACTTAAGATCTACTTCAAATGGTTAAGGATTTGTTGCGATGGTTATATATCTGCAAAACTAAGAATCAGTTAAGCAGTGTTCTTCAACAATCCTTTCTACACCCTTTACTTTATGCAACCAAAGGAATTACGTAACATATGATGTCCGCTACAGTAAATCGCGAACCAAAGTTAAGATCTGATGCGTGTATCTAAAGCTTGTAGGATAAAAACAAGAGGAGTCCGGATATTTATTTTGGAGGTCCGTAGTTAAATTTGGCTTAAAACAGCAAAAATAGGAAATTGAAACGTTGAAAGTTTGATCGTGAGTTGAATTTTTGATATAGGGGTCAGAATCCAATTCTGGAAATTGTAATAGGTGTGTTATGTCATTTATAACTGGTGTGCAAAATTTGAGATCAATCGGACTTGATTTGATAGTTTTCTGTATCGAATGTAAATGTTGGAATTTCCAAGTTTCATTAAGCTTGAATTGGGATGGAATTCATGTTTTTAGCATTGTTTGATGTGATTCGAGGCCTCGACTAAGTTTGTCTTATATTTTAGGACTTGTTGGTATATTTGGTTGAGGTCCCGAAGGCCTCGGATGAAGTTCGGATGGTTAACAAATCGATCTTTGGACTTAAGAAAAATCTAAAATTTTGGTCTTCTAGTGCATTCGCCCTTGCAAAATGTTGACCGCGGGTTTGTGCTCGCAGAAGCGAGTCTAGTGATCGTAGAAGCTCAAGCGCCGTAGAAGTGTCTTGCTCCTCACAGAAGCGGAAACTCGTTCGCAGAAGCGAAAAGGAGGGGAACTAGGCCTTGTCGCAGAAGCGAAAAGGAGGGGAACTAGGCCTTGTCGCAGAACCGGACAACTTCTTCACAGAAGTGAGTCCATAGAAGTGAAGCAGTCGCAGAAGCGGAAAATGCTTCGTGATAGCGAGACCGCAGATGCGGTCAAGTGACCCGCAGAAGCGAAAATACATAATAAAATTGATGGAGTCCGAGAATTTTCTCATTTTGTCACATATCATGTGCGGCTTGGGCGATTTTTGAGCGAGAGTTCATGGGAAATCTTGAGGTAATTCACTTGTGATCATTGTTAGTCAATAATATTGAATTATCATTGAGTGTTTTGACTAAATTACGTGCTTTTGAGATGAAATTCTAGGATTTGGACCTAGGGATTTAAAAATAAGATTTGAGGGTTTGAAGGTCAGGTTGATGTTGAAATTTTATAAAATTTGAATGGTTGGACTCGTGGTTGAATGAGCGTTCATATTTATAAATTTTATCGGGTTCCGAGACGTGGGCTCCACTATCAATTTTTGAGTTGGATTTCGGATTTATTTTGAAAATGTAGTATTTTCACATGGAGTTGATTCTTATAATTTGTGTTGATAGTATCAAATTATTGGTAATTAGATTCGAGGCATTCGGAGGCCGAATCGCGAGGAAAAGTAATAAAGAATTTTACAGTTTGAAGTAACACTTCTAAACTTGGGTCTGAGGGTATTGATCCCTGAATTATGTATTGTATGATTTGTTTGGAGGTGACGCACATGCTAGATGACGGGTGTGCACCATAAAATTGTGACTTAATTGATTTCGTGGAGTTTCATAATCAAATAATCATGTCATTCTTCACATATCCCCCACGTGTTAGAGAAAGTGAGTTGAGACTCATAATAAAAATCATGTTTAGGCTATGTGCCAATATTTTGGGAGCCCTAGGGGGTCGTGTTGATGTTGAAGTATGGTTTAAATTGTAATTTTGTACTCAGTTACATCCATCATGTGCATATCAAATCTCAATCCTTGTTGGCACTCATTCATACATCATATTATTATGTCGGGTTGATTTTCATATTATTTTGAACCTAAGAGATTGGAGATTTTGAGTGATATTTATAGGATCGGGTTAGGCGCCGCAGTAAGTTTTATTTATTTGTACCTGGATATGGCTTATTATAGCACTTGGGCTGAAGGAGCCCCTTTGGAGTCTGCACCCTACCCAGTAAGCAGGATTGGTTTTTTATTGAGGGATGTATCTTCCCTGGGCATGGATCTTGCCCGAATTATTTATATTTTTGGGATGAATTTTTCCTGGACATGGATCTTGTTCGAATCATTTATATTTGGGGATAGATCTTTCTTGGGATGGATTGTCCTTATACGGCACTGAGTGAATGATATATATATATATAAATACACACATGGGATGGATCTTCCCTAGGCTAGATTGGCCATATACAGTACTGAGTGATTGAGTATTCTAAGAGTGTGAGTGCATGAGACTTCCATTGAGGTGCATCACATACAGTATGTACATTGGCATGTAGATATAGAGATGTCATATTCCTCATATCATTCAAAATTTATCTATTTTACTTATATTGAGCTTAACTATTATACTTGTAAGCATTCCTACATTTTTCTACTGTTGTACATGTTGAGCTCATCATTACTTTCAGCCTAAAGGTTGGTATTGTTACTTATTGAGTACATTGGGTCGGTTTTACTCATACTACACTCTGCACTTTGTGTGCAGACCCAGATACCTACACATATGGCGACTGCTAGATTTTGGGGACTTATCTATTGGAGACTATCGAGCTAGCTGCATTGACTCTCTTTCCTTTCCATTATTTGTACTGTTCTATATCCAGGCAGTATTTGTATCGGTCAGACTATATTTTCTATTAGATGCTCATGTACTCAGTGACACCGGGTTTTGGGAGTGTATTTGTATCAGTATTTGTGGGTTTTTCTATTAAACAGTTTTCAAACATAAAGATTATTGTGATTTATTGAGGTTAACAACTTGCCTAGTATTAAGATAGGCACCATCACAACGTGTGAATTTTGGTTCATGACAAGTTGGTATCAAAGCCTAGGTTACATAGGTCTCATGAGTCATGAGCATGTTTAGAAAAGTCTTATGTTGGCTCCGAGATGTCTGTACATATCTTCGAGAGGCTGCTGAATCGTTAGGAAACTTTCTCTTTCTTGTATTCTTGTCGTGCGAATGTGTTGATTCTGGAAACTAAATTATGTTATTCTATTCTGTCATAGATGGTGAGGACACATACTACCAGATCGCACAGCCAGCCACTAGTACCACCAGGTAGGGCCATAAGAGGTCGGGGCCGGGTAGAGGTTGGGGCCGCAGTAGAGGTCGAGGTGCAGCTAGTACAGTATCTAGAGAAACACTTGTTGATCCACCAATTGCTCCATCTTAGGAGCAGGTTCTAGATAGTTGAGCCGGGGGTACCAGCTCAAGCACCAACTATGCCTATTAGGATTCCAGGCCTTTATGAGGCTTTGGCCTAGATATTTAGTGTTTGCACTGGCCTTGCTCAGGTGGTTTTGGCTTAGGAAGTACCAACCACTTCTTAGGTCGGGGGAGGTACTCATACATCCATCGCATGTACACCAGAGCAGGTAGTGTAGGGATTTCACATGCCGCGGGTACTACCAGCCTGGCCAATTGCAACTGCTCAGGCCCTGGTAGGTCTTCTTGTGAGTGATGATGAGCAAAAGAGATGAGTGATTTGGAAGACTCCATCCTCCATCATTCAGTGGAACTGAGTCAGAGGATTCTTAGAATTTCTTAGATAGATGCCAGCAGATTCTTCGTATAGTGGGTATTCTGGAGACCAGTGGGGTCTCATTTACTACCTTTCAGCTGAACGGGGCAGCCTTTAGATGGTGGGAGGCTTATGAAAGGAGCAGACCAGTTGGTGCAGCACCACTTTCATGGCTCCGTCAGGAAGAAATGTCTGTTACCCAATATGACATAAGGTTTTTATACTTGTTTCGTCATGCAATTTGGTTGGTTCCCACTGAGAGGGAAAAGATTAGGAGGTTCATTAATGGCCTCAACCCACAGTTTCATTTTGTTATGACTCTGGGTATTATAGTAGGTACTAAGTTCGATAAGGTGGCTGACAGTGCTCAACGAGTAGAAATGGTCCATACTTAGGAGCGTGAGGAGAGGGAGGCCAAAAGGTCTCGTGGTCTGGGTAATTCCAGCGATGTTCTTATAGGTGGCAGCCCTATCACAGTAGGGGTCATCCTTATAGGCCTGCTCATATGGCTCATTCAGCTCATCATGGCGCATCAGCTATCCATGATTAATACAGCGCTCGACCAAGTCAGTCTTCTCTTAGTGCATTTCCAGCTCAGAGTTTATCTCGTGCACTATCAATTCAGGGTAGATTTGTACTAAGTTCTTTTAGTCATTATTTTGGTTGTCGAGGTTCATATCTGTACTTGCGGAGATTTTCAGAGAGGGGTTATTTTGAGTGTGGAAATTTGGGTCATATAAAGAGATATTGTCCCCACCTTTTGGGAGGTCCATCTCAACAGACGATTTAGGCTGCGGCCCCGCACTAGTTATTCCACCACCCTCCCAGCCATCATGGGGTGGAACACAGGTAGCTAGAGTTCGCCCTAGAGGGGGAGGCAGATAAAGTGGCGATTAGGCTAGATTCTATGATATTCCTGCCAGACCAGATGTTGTTACTTTAGACACAATGATCAAAGGTATTGTCTCAGTATGCCACAGGGAAACTTCTATACTATTTGACCATGGTTATACATATTCATATGTCTCATCATATCTTACTCATTGTTTGGATATGCCACGCGAGTCCTTAGTTTCACCTGTTCATATGTCTACGCCAGTGGGCGATACTATAATTTTAGACCACATATATCGAGTATGTGTAATGACTATTAGGGTATTGGAGACTAGAGATGATCATTTATTGCTCAGTATTGTGACGTTGGCATTGCTAGGGTTATCGATGATCGAGTGGAGATGTTCTCTGGGTTATGTTCCTAGTGGGATAATTTCATATTTAAAGGCCCAACGAATGGTTGGGAAGGGGTGTTTATCATATTTGGATTTTGTGAGAGAAGTTGATGCTAAAACTCCCACTACTGACTCTTTTTCAATAGTGTGAGACTTTTTGGAAGTTTTTCCTGTAGACTTGTCGGGTATGCTACCCGACAGGGATATTGATTTTAGTATTGACTTGGTATTGGGCACTTAGCCCATTTCTATTCCTCTATATTGTATTAAATTTAAAGAATTGAAAGAGCAACTTCAGGAACTTCTTGATAAGGGGTTTATTAGGCCTAGTGTGTCGCCTTGGGGTGCACCAGTTCTTTTTGCAAAAAAGAAAGATGGTACTATGCGGATGTGCATCGAATACAAGCAGTTGAAAAAAGTTACAATCAAGAATAAGTATCCTTTGCCACATATTTATGATTTATTTGACCAACTTCAGGGAGTGAAGGTGTTCTCCAAATTGATTTGAGGTTTAAGTATCACCGGTTGAAATTTCTGGATTCGAATATTATAAAGATGTCATTTAGGACCTGTTAAGTTTACTATGAATTTTTGTGATGTCTTTTGGGCTGACCAATGCCCCAGCAACATTCAACCACTTAATTAATAGTGTATTTCAGTCGTATTTTAATTCGTTTGTCGTAGTATTTATCGATGACATCCTGGTGTACTCACGTAGTCAGGAAGAGCATGCACAACATTTGAGTAGTGTACTAAAGAGGCTGAGGGAGGAGAAGCTTTATGCCAAATTCTCCAAGTGTGAGTTCTTGCTTAGTTCGGTTGAATTCTTGGGACATATAGTGTCCAGTAAGGGAATTAAGGTGCATCGAAAGAAGATTGAAGTAGTACAGAGTTGGCCCAGACCATTTTCAGCCACTGAGATTTGGAGTTTTCTCGGCTTAGCCGGATACTATCGTCGCTTTGTGGAGGGTTTCTCGTCAATTGCAGTGCCTATTACTATATTGACCTAGAAGGGTGCTCTATTCAGGTGGCCGAATGAGTGTGAAGATAGCTTTTAGAAGCTCAAGACTACTTTGACCACAGCTCCAGTTCTAGGTTTGCCTTCAGCGTCGGGTTCTTATAATGTATATTGTGATGCTTTTTGGATTGGTATTGGGTGCGTTTTAATTTAGGAGGGTAGTGTGATTGCTTATGCTTCACGCCAGTTGAAGCCACATAAAAAAAACTACCTTGTTCATGATTTAGAGTTGGCAGCTATTGTTTATGCATTAAATATTTGGGGGAAATATCTCTACGGTATGCCTTGTGAGGTATTTACATATCACTGGAGTCTGCAACACTTATTCAAACAAAAGGATCTAAATTTGAGACAACACAAATGGTTGGAGTTGCTAAAGGACTATGATATTACTATTTTGTATCATCCCAGAAAGACCAATAAGTTGATCGATGCCTTGATTAGAAAGGTGGTGAGTATGGGCAGCCTTGCTTTCATTCCTGTTGGGGAAAGTTGTAAGGCCCCGGAAAGATTTCGCAAAGTAATTTGGGATTTAGAGGTACCATGTAGGCTAATTATAATATTTTATGTGCTATTAACATGATGGATATCAATTGGATTTGGTAAATAAGTGTATGTGTCTTATAATGTGTAATGTGGGGTCTAATGGGAGGCCTAAGTCTAAGTCAAGTTAGAAAATTTCACAATAGGCTAAAATTCCAAATGAGTTTGCATAAGTCTACACTTTGAACGATCATATATAAATACATATAAGGTTTTATGTGACGAAAAACCTATCATATGAAAGGTCTTCAAATCTAGTTTCCAACGCTTCAAACCGTTCATCATTTGGACATTCCTACCCAAAGTTATGATCAAATTACCAAAGGCTGGCATAATGCAATTTTGCAACCATTCTGCGACCATTATACGACGGCAGAAGTGGTTATGCGACCACAAAATGGTCGCAAACCTGTCTAGTGTAGCCCAGTTCTAGGCAACGAGTTTTGCGACGTGTATGCAGCCTACATTTCTATTCTGCAGTCCATTATGCGACCGCAAACCCGATTTCAGAGGCTTATTTTTTCTATTTTTATAACCCTAACCCATTTTAATATATAGGCTTTGGGGCTTCATTTGGAGTCATTTTCTACTGATTTTAGAGAGAGGTAAGAATAATATAGAGAGAGAAAGAGGGAACATAGCACTCCAAATCACCTAATCTTGTTCAAATCTTCAAGAATCAAGGAAGCTAGCCACTAGATTATCATCCATCGGGGTAAGTCCTACTCCTAGAGCTTTAATGCAAGAGGTTAAGAGTTCAAATATATGGTACGGTTAGAAATAAGCCATGCAAGTGCACTAGGTTGTTGTATGTGGAATTTTCAACTATTTTTGGGTAGTTTCTTGTGAAATTAGTTGAGGAAAGAAGGGGTTTGAAGTATAGGACCTTGAAGTCTATTTCACATGTTAGGTGTTCGATGAAATCCCTAAGAGAGTTGCACCATGGGGGGTATTTCTAATTATTAATCATTTTTTGCTATCTTCCTATAGATTATTAGGTATTGGGGCATTGTTGTAACTTAAGGAAAGCTCAACAAGGTATGTTGGCTAAACTTTCTCTCTTAGAATCGAATTCCATAAATGTTTTTGTAAGTTCAAGTATGGTTGGCTCAAATTTCCTAATTTCTATATTTCGGGTTATCCCATATAAACTCATAAACTTGATTATTTTGAATGAGCCTTATATCGAAAGATAGATGTTTAAAGTATGGTTTGCTTATTAAAATCATACAGCTTGAGTTGTGTGTTAAATGAAAACTAGTTTACCAAATTGGGTGAGAAAAACTCGATATGCTTAATTGCTCTTATGTGTACCAAATGCTTTGATTGAGTGTATCTAGTTGTTGATAATCTATAAAGAAGATTGAAATTGCATTAAAAGAGTTGGGGAAATAGAATGTGGATAACGTGCCAAGGACTTAAGTTATATTTGTGCCTAGTGATGCCTATGAAATGAGAAAATGTGGAATAGATTATGAAATGAGCCTCGACTCAACTGTTTTAAAATGACTTCGAAAATAGAATTGCCTAAAAGCTTTTGGTACTCAATTCATGCCCATAAGTTGTTGTTTTTAACTAATGTCTTGTCTTATAATGTATTCACTGTGATTCGAGTTCTTACATACACCAGTTTTGAAACTGTACATGTTGTGAGTGGGAAAGATTAATACAAGAATAATTGGTGTATTGCTTGTTTATAACTTTGATGTGTGTATCTATTGCTGGTTGGTATGCCCCAATCTTTAAGAAGGAAACCTTTTGTGATTAAGGTTTCCATTGCTAATAAACTTGAGGTAATGATTTTTGGAATACTTTGTACATTGGTAATTGGTGATGATCTTTGAAAAATAAAAGAAGTGAAAGTATGGAATAGAATGCGGCCACCGTTCCATGAGTAATGAATCTTTTGAAAGGCCCAAAGAGCCAAGGAAATATTATTAATGTGGAAGGTTGAAAATACTAATAAAGATCTATACAATGTGAAAGATTCTGAGATGAATATATTTATATCTATATTACATTGTGTGCGAATAAACTAAAAATATTTTTGGGAGAATCGTTAGTAAGACCTAGGAAGGGTGGGTCATAACTTCCACACCTGAAACTACACGTGCCGGTGTAAGGGTGGATTGTGATTTGGGATGAAAATTGAAATATTGGTGAAATTGTGATTATTCCCCCAAAGTGGGATGAAACTAATACCTGTGAGTTGGAAAAGAAAAAGCCAACCCACATGACATATATAGGAAGGTGGCCTAGCTGACTAGGTGGAGATCAGACTCCATGTTGCGCACATGGTGGTACTACTCTTGGAACAACTTTCTATCGCATCATAATATCAAATCACATCGTCTGTAGGGAGATGGCTTAGCCAATCGGGCGTGATTTGACTCCGTGCTAACAAAGGCGGTGGAAATATCAGTGCTAGTGATCTCCCAACAAAATATATATATATATATATATATATATATATATATATATATATATATATATATATGCACACACACACTCTATCTTCTTACTCTAAAAATTATTATGTTTCAATTGGTTATTTGGATATTGTTGATTGTGACTAGCTGTTTCTGTGTGTTGTTTTTGCTTATATGGATATTCTACTTTGAAAGAGGACTTTTAACTATACATACTAGTGCTATTCGACGGTACTAACATCCCTTTTGTCGAGGGTGCTACATCTTTAAATGGATGTAGGTGGTTCTATAGCACGCAGTGTTGGTCGCAGCTAGTGACGCATCTTCCTTTCAGCTGACTTGGTGAGCCCCACTTCATTTTGGGGTCCTGTACCATTGTTTATCATGTACTTTGTATTTTGAGGTATAGCCAGAGCCTTGTTGCCGGCATTTCCATATTACTCTTCAGTTGTATTTAGAGGCTCCGTAGACAGGTTACGGGTGGTGTTTGATATTGGAAATTAAATTAGAAGTATTGATGTTTTTAGCAAAGATTTATAAAACTTGTAATATCTTCAAAATTATGAACGAAGTTGCTAATGGAAATGAAATAGAAGTTGTTAATGATATATTTATAGAATTTGATTAATGGTGTACACTTTCTCTTTATTCAAAGACGGGTTTGGGTAGAATGAAATTTAACGAGCTTGCTTAGTCGGGTTTACTCGGTTGAGCACCGGTCACGTTCCTCGGTTTTGGGGCATGATAAAAGGTCACTTGCTTCAGATGTTCAAGCCTTAACCAACCAGTTCGTGAGATTAGATATTTTGGAGCCTAGTCGGGTTTTAGCTTAGGTGGTTTCTCGGTCTTCCCTATATGACCACATCAGAGAGATTCAGTAGGATGATCCTCATTAGCTTGTCCTTAAGGACACATTTCAGCACAGTGATGCCAAAGATCTTACTATTGGAGATAATAGGGTGTTAAGGATGCAGGGTTGGATTTGTGTACCAAATATAGATGGACTGCGTGAGTTGATTCTGGAGGAGGCCCAAAGTTCGCGGAATTTCATTCATCTGGGTGCCGCAAAGATGTATCACGACTTGAGGCATTATTATTGGTGGAGAAGGATGAAGAAAGATATAGTGGGGTTTGTAGCTCGGTGTTTAAATTGTCAATAGGTGAAGTACGAGCATCAGAGACCGAGCGGATTACTTTAGAAACTTGAAATTCCGGACTGGAAATGGGAGCGTATCACCATGGACTTCATAGTTGGACCTCTACGGACTTTGAAGAAGTTTGATGCTATTTGAGTTATTACGGATCGGTTGACTAAGTCCGCAAATTTTATTCCAGTCGGTACTATTTATTCTTCAGAGCGGTTGGCTGAGATTTATGTCTGCGAGATTGTTCGCCTACCCGGTATGCTAATGTCCATCATTTCAGATCGGGGAACACAATTTACATTGTTTTGGAGAGCAGTACAATGAGAGTTAGGAACACAGGTTCAGTTGAGTATAGCATTTCACCCTCAGACGGATGGACAGTCCAAGCGCACTATTCAGATACTGGAAGATATGTTACACTCTTGTGTTGTCGATTTTAGGGGTTCTTGGGATCAGTTTCTGACACTAGTAGAGTTTTCCTATAACAACAGCTACCAATCAAGCATTTAGATGGCTCCATATGAGGCTTTGTATGGGAGATAGTGTTGGTCTCCGATAAGTTGGTTTGAGCTGGGTGAGGATAGGCTATTGGGTACTAACTTAGTTCAAGATGCTTTGGAAAAATTTAAATTGATTTAGGATTGAATTCGCATGGCACAATCTAGATAGAAGAGTTACACTGACAGGATGGTTAGTAACGGTTCTTACATGGTAGAAGAGAAGGTACTACTCAGAATTTCGCCTATGAAAGGTGTTATAAGATTCAGGAAAAAGGGTAAGTTGAGCCCTCGGTATATTGGGCCTTTTGAAATACTTAAGAGAATTGGAGAGTTGGATTATGAACTTGCATTTCCACCTAGTCTATAAGTGTATATAAGGTGTTTCATGTATCCATGCTCTAGAAGTATATCTGGGATCCGTCTCAAGTTTTGATTTTCGTACGGTGCAATTGGATTGTAATTTGAATTATGACATGGAAGTGGTGGCCATTTTGGACCGACAAGTTCAAGAGTTGATGTCAAAGAACATAGCTTCAGTGAAAGTATAGTGGAGAGGCCAGCTAGTCGGAGAAGCTACTTGGGAGACTGAGCGGGAGATGCAGAGAAAATATCCGCACCTTTTTTAGACTCCGGGTATAATTTTAAACCCGATCGAGGATGAACGTTTGTTTAAGAGGGGAAGAATATAACGATCCGGCCGGTAATTTTGAGTACTACAACCTCGTTCCCCTATTTAATGCCTATTCTGTGTGCAATTATAATTATGTGATTTGTTAGGGAGGTTTCATAATAAATTAGAACACTTATTTTCAAGATTTAAAGCTTAAGTTGAAATAATTGGCTAAATGGTGAATTATTTGTAAACCAATCCCGGAATGGAATTATGATGGTTCTAATAACTCTGTATGGTGATTTTGGACATATGAGTATGTACGAATATTTATTTTGTGGTCCATAGTTAAATTTGGCTTGAAATGGCGAAAATAGGAAATTGAAAGTTTGGAAGCTTGACCGAGATTTGACTTTTTGACATAGGGGTCGGAATTTGATTCTGGAAATAGGAATAGATGTGTTATGTCATTTACGACCAATATGCAAAATTTTGAGGTCAATCGGACTTGATTTGATAGGTTTCGGCATCGAATGTAGAAGCTGGAATTTCCTAGTTTTATTAAGCTTGAATTGGGGTGTGACTCTTGTTTTTAGCTTTGTTTGATGTGATTTGAGGCCTCAAGTACTTTTTGGTATATTTGATTGAGGTCCCAAGGTCTTCCGATGAAGTTCGGATAGTTAACGAATCGATTTTTGGACTTAAGAAAATTTTGAAATAATAATAAGTCGTTTTATTAGGATCCAATAGCAAAGTTAGCCAAAGGTGAAGAATAACCCCTCTATGGTGTCGTGATGTGAAGAAGGATGATGGTGAGCTAAGTTAAATAGGGTTTGAATTTTATCTACTGCCTAAGGTATGTTTAACATTCTTTTTATGGTGTTTAACTTTAATTACATGTTGATTGTGGTGTTGGAGTAAAAGATTACAAGATAGTACTTGAAAGGGGAGGAGATGTAGTTATCATTTGTTGGGTTGTTTTAAGACTACAAGGGTAGGAGATGTAGTTATCATTTGTTGGGTTGTTTTAAGTGTATATATATATATATATATATATATATATATATATATATATATATATATATATATATATATATATATATATATATACTGGAAATTGGGGGGAAATAACTTGATTATGATATGGTTTCTGTTGTTATGCATGTCCATATATTTATCAAGTGAAGTGATGAAAGAAACATATGAAACTTGAGATTGGAATTGAAGATTAGCTTAAGTCGCTTATATGGTGTTGTATTGCCATTGAGGGCTATTGTAAGCTAAATATAACATGGATTTCGACTTGAAGTTACTATAGGAGATATGTATATTGTGTTATTGCAAGTTCTTAAGGTTATCTTGATGTTGATTAAGCTAAATGGATGGACTAGACATGAACTAGTAAATAAAGTTGCTAATTGAGGATACTTGGAGTTGTGGATTGTTTTCTTTGTTACGAATTTATTGTATAAGGCTAGAATCATTGATGATGACTTCATTATCGTGATGTAGTTGTGACTTGTTGTTGTTATATGGTGTCTTGTTATTGATACTTATATGTTGCTGGATTTCTCTAGTTGTTTGTTTTTATATGATATTGGAGGAGGCCCTTTTTATAGGGGTGATGCTGCCGAATTTACATAAATGAACTACTAGCTTAAGTTAGGAACTTAGTATTTAGTCAACACTGATTTTGAATCTCCTTATGCTATGGTAGATTGAGTTGAGTTGTTTGAATAGTTTCTTAGAAGCTATTAAGGACACGGGGTTAAGTTATGTTGAGGCTAAATCTTTCCTTCAGTTTGGCGTGATCTCGTAACTACATGCATTTGATAATGAGAGATAAAGAGAAGTTCATACTCCTGAATTTATGTACACTATCCTAGTCTCATACGTTACAGTATTCTCCGTTATCGGGACTTTATATTCAGACAAGTATTATCTTCTTCCAGCCAAGAGAGTGAAGGGTATATATATATATATATATATATATATATATAGTATTACATTATTTTCACCACCATAGAGCTATAATCGGTGGGCAAGCCCCTATTGGGCATCCTCTGATCAGATGGTAAGTTATATACCGAGCCTAGTATGGTCGAGCACCTATGAGCGAGCCCAGAATGGCTGAGATACAGAGCCTAGTATGGCCGAGCGCCTATAAGTAAGACTAATATGGCAGAGCATTTACACATACCGAGTCGTATAGCGCCAGATAACTATTTTACTTAATATATTGAGAGAGTTGAGTTAGTATCAGCAGGTAAGCATATCTTCATATCATGTCTGACTCCTAGCTGCTTTCAGCTATTATATTATCAGTTCAATTCAGCTTTTAGTTATTCTATTATCTTACATACTCGGTACATTATTTTGTACTGACGTCCCTTTTACTGGGGACGCTGCATTTCATGCCTGCAGGTCCTGATAGACAGCTAGATAGATCTTACAAGTAGATAGGAGTCAAACATTAGTTTGGTTGGTAAGTTACACTTCCTCGGAGTTACCAGGTCTAGACCTTGGAGTTCATTTTATATATATACAGGTTTGATGGGTAGGTCGAGGCCTTGTCTCGATCATGATACAGTTCAGTTATCTCTAGAGGCTTGTAAAAGAGTCATGTGTATTTTGTATATTAGTATTGTGGCCTTGCCAGCCCTATGTAAATGTTCAGTTTAGTATTGCTGGTTGTAGACGTTCATGACGGCCTCGTCGGCTTGCACAGTTATGTATATGATCTTTTGGGTATGTTTACCCCTTAGATGAGAGAGACGTTATATTTAGATGATTCTAAATATTGCCTCATTGTCCTTGATAGGTATTGTTAGCTCGAAGGTAGGCCTCATCGACCTAGGTTGAGGGCTACCCCTCCAGGGTTCATAGTTACAAAGTGGTACACTCGGGCTGAGTATGGCGCCGGGTGCTGACCACACCTCTCCAGGTTTGGGGTGTGACAAAATTAGTATCAAAGCAGTTCTATCCTAGGGAGATGCAACCTATGTCTAGTAGAGCCTTGATTATAGATGTGTTGTGCACCATATTATATAAATAATAAGCTACATTGTATTTAGTAGTCTGTTACCTTTCTTTCAAATCCAAATCATGCTATAGAGCTGAGTCATAAGAGTTCGAGCCAAGACTTATGTTTGCTAATTATAGAGATGCTTGCACTAAGAAAAATTAAAACTAGTAAGAGGGCTTATACAACAATAGGTAAGGGCACTAATAGAGAGCGAGTTCTTGACGACGTGGCCCTATTTGAGGCCCTATCAGATTGTGCATACCGAATTTGCAAATTTCCAGCTTAAGACCCTAAGATGGAATATCAAACACACCCTGGAATAGAAGTCCATGGGAGTATCATAAGGTAAATGTATAAATTTTAATAAGTAACATAATAAAGGTGAAAGAGGGTACGAGGTACCAATTAGTAAAGATTATCAGTATTTACAATTCTGGCAGAGAAATATAAGCATTCAAAGTTACCTTGAAAGTAACAGAGGTATGTATAAATGGTCACATCTATCTTAGTTATGCCCTATGGGATATAGTTTAAGAGAAGGATGCGATAAATTAATGATGCTCGAGTGGTTAGTCAGTTCTTACGGAATAACATTTTTTCATGCTTTGGGACACCTCGAGTGATTATCAATGACAATAAGTCACATTTTATGAGCAATTAGTTTGCTGCATTGTTGTCTATGTTTGGGGTCACACACAAAACTGGAAACTCGTACCATGCCCAAACTAGTGAGAAAGTTGAAGTAATTAACCATGAGCTTAAAAAATTCTTGAAAAGACTGTTAGTACTTCTGATATGCCGTAGAAATGTGGCACTTTAGATAACAATTGCATATAATTTAGTTCATCTTTAAAGCATTGTAAGTCATTTTTATGTATTTTTGGTGTTTTGCGGGAAACTGTACCTGGAGTGCCAAGCACATGAAAAAGATGACAAACCCCATGAAAAAGGTAGATTTGTGATAGATATATGACCACGAAAGTAATGTGCAGACTGCAGACCCATCACAAATGTTGCCAAGCCATCCCAGTGTCAAAGAGTCAAAAATACGGTTAAACGTGCGATCGCATATCTCATGTGCAAGCTATATAATTGTCACATAAATGAAAGAGGAATTCCAGTGAAGATGAATATGCCATCAACTATGCAGCCGCGATATCATTTTGCAGACCGCATAACTAATATGCGATGTAATTCTGGAAAGCCTGGAGATCAGTTGTGTGTCATTGTTACTGATATGCAAACCACATATCACTTTTGCGGTCCATTCTGCGATCACAAAATCAATCTGAAGGGGCCTTTTCGTCACATTTTGTCTGCAAATTTTGGTCCATTATAAATAGAATAACTAGGGTTTTTGTGGGTCATCTTATCTGAAAAAGGTCCTACACTTAGAGCATTGAATATACCATTTTCTTGGAAGCTTTTGAGGAGAGATTCCAAGACTTTGTCTTTATTATAAGCTTTTATTAACTTTTTTTGATTGCTTTGTTCTTGTATTTTAATATGAGTATCTAACTTTACAAATTAAGGTTGTGGACCCAAAGTGGGTGTAATGTTATGTGTTTACCAATATATATATATATATATATATATATATATATATATATATATATATATATATATATATTGAGTGATTGATTTCTATTCATTTTTTATGCTTTATTTATGGTTGATGGTTGCAAACATTAACAAGTTCCAATTTACTGTATCTTCTACTTGGAAAGTGGGTTCGTGTTTGGTAGAATTGAATAGCAAGAACTCAAGGCTTTAAACCTTGTTTAATAAAATCGCTTAGAATTAAGTGGGTTCTACTTGGCATAAATTAGTTGCTCTTAATTATAACTCTTTTATATTTAGAAAAATCATAAAGAGAAAATACTACCTAACCATTGAAAAATATTGGGTAGTCATTTAGGAACCATTTACATATCAAAGGACCTCCCATTAGAAATATAATATATTAACACTGATAGCATTGCATTCCACTAACAGGGACACAACTTTGGTTTCATAATCCTTTTAATCAATTCTCATAACAAAATAACTTCTCTTAACAAATCAAAATTGGCATACTCTTTTTAAAATAACGGATTAGAATTGCGTCTTTAGTCTAGTGACACCAATTCTCTTTGGGATTCGACCCTAACCTAGTTGGGTTATTATATTTAATATCGGCCGCCTTAAACCATTTATATAAATAGGGTATCATGGGTATTGAGGGAATTTTCAATAGGTAATAATATACATAGCCTAGCATATCTTTCTCTTAAAGCATATAAAGTGCAAGTATCTATGTGTATCAGTTGGCCTAATTTATCACCAATTTTATGGAGTATATCATAATCATAAAACTCTGTGGGTAATTTTGGTAGTCTTGCCGAAATTACTAAGTAGGTTAGAGAAGCTTTGAGGCTACAAATTTGGGTTCCATTTCCTAACGATTAAAAAATAATTCCCTATGTACCAAGGACCTTCACGAAGCGCTTTCTTATATTTTTCTTACCCAATAAATTTTACGAGGTAGTATTCAAATCTAGGTCGATGAGCGAAAGGGTTACAGTAGGTTTCCAAATGGCATGGCAATTGTATCGAAGAAATTGGTAACCTACTTTTCTGTTGAATGTTTTTTACGATAAGAGCGTTGG
Source organism: Nicotiana glauca (assembly GCA_026770625.1). Lineage (NCBI taxonomy): Eukaryota > Viridiplantae > Streptophyta > Magnoliopsida > Solanales > Solanaceae > Nicotiana > Nicotiana glauca. Next base: position 60,884 of record MU695165.1, on the reverse strand, counting down.
ACCAGTTCTTGTATACTCATTGCTTATCAGATGAGGTGATAGGAACAAATGAGAGTTACCCTGAACCGAGACTTAATGTCACAGTCCATAGTATTCTCTATTTTATCCTCAGGGTCTAAGTTCTTGATGTTACCCTGAACCGAGACTTAACACATGTCCTGAGTATTTATGATACTAGTTTTAAGTTTATCTACCCGGCTAGTAATTTTGAGTATTATAGCTTTATTCTCCTATTTATTGCTTATTCTATATTCGTTTGTTGTTATGTGACTTGCTGGGGTGGTTGGTTTGGTTTCGGGGATGTTTAGGATGAATTGGGACACTTAGTCCCAAAGTTGGAAGCCTAAGTTGAAAGAGTTGATCGGATGTTGACTTATATGTAAATAACTCTAGAATTGAGTTTTGGTAGTTCTGATAGCTCAGTATGGCGATTTTGGAGTTAGGAGTGTGTCTAGATATTGATTTGGAGGTCCGTAGATGATTTTTGGTTTGAATTGGCAAAAGTTGGAAAAGTTGAAGTTTGGAGAGTTGAGAAGTTTGATCGATAGTTGATTTTGTTGTTACTGGGCTTACATTTTGATTCCGAAATTTGGAATAGATCGTTTATATCATTTATGACTTGTGTGCAAAATTTGAGTTCAGTCAAAGTTTGTTTGATAGGTTTCAGCATCGATTATAGAAGTTAGAAACCCATTTGTTTCAATAGGCTTGAATTAGGGTGCGATTTGTATTTTCGATGTTGTTTGATATTATTTGAGGGTTAGACTAAGTCCGTATGATATTTTAGGATGGGTTGGTATGTTTGTATGTGGTCTTGGGGTCCTCGGGAGAGATCCGAATTGAAATCGGATCAAGAATTGGGCTTGTGAATTTTTATGGGTAGTTGTTCTGGTGTAACTGTTGTCGTGCCCCCTTTTTCCTTGCGGAGTCCGGGTTTTGACATTCATTGGGAGCAACTCATTTCCTTTTGGAAATTGTGTATTTGACTTTGAAGAGTCGCCACCTAATAGATTAAGGTGCGTTAGGGCACCTAGAGCAGATAACTCATAAAACCGGTTTGCATTACCAGGAACTTGGGTAAGGGCTCGAAATAACCTTGACGGGAAGGTGTTAGGCACCCCTCACGGTCCACAATGGTAGGTCCCATATGAACTTTATTTATGTGAATTAGTCATTTATAAATAGATAGTCTAAGCACATATATAAGATAGAGAAAATTTGATCGATAAGCAATCTAAGCACATATGTACCATAAAGGAACTTTAACAAATAAGCAGTCTACGCACACATATGTAAATAAGATAAGGGAGGTCTTAGGTTTGTTGGCCTATAGGATCACATTTTTACAATAGGCATGACATCTAAAAGTGCAAGACTGATTTTATTTAACCTATAGGCATGGTATCTAAAAGTGCAAGACTGATTTTTAACCTATAGGCATGGTATCTAGAATGCGTGCAAAACAATCAAACAACGCAATGGTTGCCGATTGCAAAATTTTGTTTGAACCATAATGTCACGACCCAATTTTCCCTACGTTGCGTTTCGTGATGGCACCTAGTCTTAAGGACTAGGTAAGCCTACTAAAATGCAAAATAACAACAATAATTAATAACAGCTAGAATTCTTATGAGATGAATCCTTATACAATGAACAGCTTCCCGAAACCCGGTAGTACAAGTCATAAGCTCTATAAAATTTTTCTACAACTCCTAAACCAACCATATGGGAACAAATACAACAATGTGAATATAAAATAAGAAGGGGACTCCGAAGCCTGCGAACGCATCAGCAGTACTACCTTGAGTCTCCTCGGCAGTAAGTATCAAGACTAACCCCAGTGGGGTAGGGACGAGGAACAGTCAGGACACGTACTGGTCAAATGAAATAAACAAGACATGATAATAAAACATCAATATAAAGATAACGAAGTGATATCAACCGCAGAGAGGAAATCTAAGAACAAACAATAAAGTCAATAAAGGGAGAACACAGATAGCAACAAATGAAAACCAAGTAAATCAGATAACCCAAACAATTTCAACACTGGCGTAATAGAGACAGAGACAAGTAAGAATGTATTCAATTAAAGGAGACAATGTAAACACAATCCATCATGTTTGATACTCCATCCCGACCATTTCAATCCTCGATTTTTCATAACATAATCTCAACTTTCGAACTTTCAACACATATGGCAACTCGTGCCCACATATTTTCCATATCACTCTTCACAACAAAGTTCATATGATATACATATCAAAATGTCCTTACAAATGCACTTAAGATGTTCAAGAAGTCCTATTTACATAATATAAGTAAAATTATAATTTCTAAACTAATTGGGAAAACCAGCGAGAAAAGGTGAAATTGTTTCTTTTGAAATCACTCGGGTAAGAAAGTACCCCTTTAATTTTAAAATACAGCATCAGAAGAATTATTACCTTTAACAGGGGAGTTTATAACTTAAAACTTAGTAGAAATTCATTTTTAAGAAAAATACAACCTCAGACAGTTTAAGGGGATGTAATTTGAGAAACTAATTCAAATAAGGATGTAACAATTATTGAAGTTGGAAGTGTTGGGATATATAAATAAATATATATAAATACGGTGAGGTATTGAAAACATTGTGGGTTCTAACACAAAGGATCACAGCAATAAAGGTATTAAACAGTTTAAAACATTTGAATTGATATCCATAAATAAGCACAGCAGAAGAAACTGCACGGTATCACCGTTCGTGCTTTTACTCTCGTTCTCACTATAAGAATCAATATTCACTTTTATTCTTTCTTGTTGCGGTGTGCAACCTGATCCCATTCATATATTACTGTTGCGGCGTGCAACCTGATCCAAAACATATAATGATGTTGCGGCGTACAACCCGATCCATATAATATTGTTGCAGTGTGCAACCCGGCCCATAATATTGTTGCGGCATGCAACCCGATCCATATAATATTGTTGCGGCATGCAACCCGATCCATATATACAAATCAACACCAATTACGAAATAATCTCGGCAAGGGAATAATACGGAAATAACAATATCCCGGCAAAGGAAATAATAAGAAAACAACAATAGGCCGGCAAGGGAGTCAACAACAAGAACAAACACGTCACGACAAGGGAACCAAGAATAAGAATTAACTGTGTCCCGGCAAGGGAACCAGCTATAACCAAACTTGTGCCAACAATTAACTTCACCATGAAACCTCCACTAAACAACAAGATTTAATATGCATGTGATAACTACACCGGAAACCATAACAATTGGACATGTAACTTATTTGCACGAAGTCATAGACGAACTCACAACCAAGAAGTACCAAAACAATAAGGAAAGCAATCACTCCAATTAAGGCAATATAGGGTCAATGTAACACATTACAATTAGAGGAAAGCTAACAACGTCATATGGAGCATGTAGGGGCAATTTAAGCAACTAGGAATCCCAATCATATCAGGATACCTTCCACATAAGGACCTAAGAACCCTATAGGCAAATTTCCCACAAATAAGTCTGAGCACACACTCGTCACCTCGCATGCATGAACTATAATTAGCACAGAAGACTCAATTCCTAAGGGGAAGTCCCCCGCACAAGGTTAGGCAAGATACTTACCTCAATCCGGCCAATTCAATACTCAATTTAGCTTTTCCTTTTTCCAGTTCATCATTGCTTGGCTCAATCTAGCCAAAAACGACTTGAATACATCTAACAATGCAAGAGAAAATAATTTCAATCAACAAAGCTATGATTCTTTTACAATTTGCTAAAAGTCAACTCCCCGGGCCCGCAACTCGGAACCCGACAAAATTTTCCAAAAATCGAATACACATTCTGATACGAGTTCACCCATACAAAAATTATCCAATTCTGATACCATTTGGTCCTTCAAATCATCCTTTTACATTTTTGAAAGATTTCATAATTCTTCCCAAATTCCATCCCAAATCACGAATCAAATGATGAATTAAATGATAGATTCATGTTGTCTAGCCAAATCCGATTTAGAATCACTTACTCCGATGAATTTTTTGAAAAACCTTCGAAAAATCGCCAAAATTCGAGCTCTCTACGACAAAATATGAAATAAAACCCTAAACCTCGTATTTATAGCTCACCTCCCGGATTCCACCAATGCTGGCCGCACAAAAATGATTGCCCCCGCGGTGGATTTTGACTGCAGTGACAAGCCTTAACATTCTGGACATAATGTTTGCTACAGATGTCCAAATGTCTATTATAATATTTTTCTGAAAACTAGATTCAATGATCTACAACTTTTCTTTTTTAATCATCCCCAAATTCCTTGTAGATCAAAGGATATGAGCTTCCGAAGTTGGAATGATGACCTGCGGATCATCATGACCGTGGCCACTGTCACTTTTACGCGCCCAGCACTAGACGAGCGCGCCCAGCGCTAAAAATTCTGCCCCGGTCCATTTTTTAAGTTTCGGAATGCCTGGACTCGCTCAAAACTCACCCGAAACACACCTGAGGCTCCCGGAACCCCGTCTAATCACACAAACAAGTCATATAACCTAACACGGACTCGCTCGAGGTTTCAAACCATATAGAACAACAAAAAAACAACGAGTCAAACCAAAAATCAAGCTTAGAAATTTCCAAATCTTCAAACATCAAACCTCATGCCGAAACCTATAAATTCAACTCGGAATAACGCCAAATTTTGCGGACAAGTCCAAATTGACATAACAGTTGCTCCAACTCTCAGAATCGTATTCCGACCCCTATATCACAAAAGTCAACTATGGGTCAAAACTCCAACTTTTCCAACTTTCGCCGAAACACCTCAAATTATCCTACGGACCTCCAAATCCGAATCCGAACACACTCCTAAGTCCAAAATCACCATACGAAGCTGTTGGAATCACCCACGACCCATTTCAAAGCTATTTACTCAAACGTCCAATTCCGGTCAAATTTTCATTGTTTAATCTTCCATAACTAGGTTCCTTCCTCCATTTCATCCGGAAACCAAATCCAACCATGCACACAAGTCAATATACATAACGTGAAGCTGCTCGAGAACTCAAACTACTTAAGCAGGCACAATTGCTCAAAACGACTAGTCGGGTCGTTACATCCTCCTCCACTTAAACATACGTTCATCCTCGAACGTGCCCAGAGTCACTCCAAAGCCATCGAACCACTGCATGAGCTCACCATACATACACCCGGGGTTGTTTCCCCATCACCCAACCTATGAAGAACTAACAATGCCACTTAACTGAAGATTTCATCTCATCTTTAGTCTATAACCTTAGAAAAGAACCCAAACCTCAACATCTAAAATTCATCATGGGACCCGAATTCCACATCATCACACTAAACACACCCACACAAGCTGAATCGAGCCAAAAATTCCAATCCTCTATATAATCACATGCTACTCCACACAACTCAATGCCCCAAGCAATAACCTCTGACCCCCGTAGTTGTTCAAATGATACCCTGGATGCCGACAACACATCCCATTGAATATAACCCTATTCCAGACCTCCACGTCAATGTCCATGATAAAGAAACATGCGGGAACTCATAAGCACCTATGAAGTCAACAAGTCAAGAAACCCTCTCGCCAGCTAGGGCCATTATCCAAACCTTAGCAGAAATACCCACATACTTCCAAACACTCCTTACCCCCAATACCAAAGTACCACTCTCAGGTCTAAGAACCACATCTCGACCAATATAAGCAGCCCAACTGATGACTCATCATGGAAACACACAAATTCTCACACTACACAGCTCGTACACTGAACTAGCAATAACTCAGTTACGTAACACAAGGAAAATCAAAGTAGAAGAATCTTCTAACAAGTGTACATGTGCAATAACGAGAATATAGTTTTCATCAAATTGTTCAACAAAGGAAAAGCAGAACCCCAAATAAACACAAGGAAAGGGTATCTCATATAACATCCGCTGCGGCGTGCAGCCCGCTCCCAAATACTCATCAAGCCAGTATACCACATAACATCTGCTGCGGCGTGCAGCCCGCTCCAAACTGCTTATCGAACCAAAATGCTCGGGCTCACTGATGATATGAATTCTGATATAAATTACAAAAGAGAGCACAAATAAAATTGTGGGAAAATAAATGAAAGTGCTAGAACATGAAAGAAGTAAGCACAACTAAGGTGCAATAAGCAAATCAACATCACGAGGGCTATCTTGCCCGCATCGCCATAAGGCCTGAACAGAATCACTACCTATGTGGGAAATAATCATACCAATCACTGCCTAACACAGCATACAATAGTATCATATATCATAGGCTAGGGCACATATAATATCCATCCTGCCTGGTAACATGATCAAAATAACAACCTCACAGGAGCAAACAAACTTGACCTGATACAAGATATATATTCTCACTGAGCTTTCACATTGCCTCAACCAAATCTTGATCCTTCCCAATCAGATAAATATGCTTCAAAAGAATCCACAACAACTCGTTAATAATACATGCTACTAATCATCATATTCTCAGCATTTCTTCAAAATCTATAAATAGGGAATAGTCCATATATGAGGGCATCTAGCCCCAAACCTTAGGAATACAAAAATTTCCATACTCTAACTCCATTATGCAATCAAATGGCTGATATATCACTTACACCCTATCATTCTGCTGAAGCGTTCATATAGAGTTTCTGACCGCGTAACAAACTATGAACTTCAAAAGCCTCATAACCCAGTAATCACCCTACTACCAGCCACACACTGCAAATAAAAACTCAAGGCCCTTTTTCCAAAAATGCACACTCTTCACATATGCTATCCAGTAATTCCAACACTCTATTAATTTTAGATACTGATTCAGGAAAAATTTGCAATGTACCACATATTCTTTATGCCCATAGAAGACACCCAACTTAAGCCGTAGTCAAACCATTAAGAACCCTCCGAGATCTGCCCGCACGCAAATAAGCCATGAGGACTGCACCTCCCCAACTCAAGCGAGTCACACAAACCGTCCAATCCAAGAGTGATTCCATAAATGCCAGTAGAGAATTCCCATTCAAAAAGGACCATTTACTTCCATTGCTATGCCACCCCAATACTACTGAACTGGCTTATTTTTTCGGATAGTCGATATGTAACAACCCCAATCAAAGTCCCAAATACAGATAATCCCAACGCAAACCACGTAGCCAGAAGCTCATAAACCACTACATTTCCTCTGAAGCATCTCGTCCTGCCGCCACCACGGCACCCACGTTGAGTAGAACTTCTATGAATCTGAAGTTGATCCTCTGACTGCCTTTGATGCTGAAATACAGACCCACTATTGATGTAGAAATATTACAAGCCCCAATATCATCTCATGTAAAATATCGAAACTTGGTCAAATGCAAAACCCGAGAACCCACCAATATTACATATATATATGCCTCCAGGCCAAACTGATGTATGTCTGACTCTGCAATCTGAATGCCGCTATTGGACTCCTCAACTTGGCACAAAGCCATGGCAAACAACGTCTGATAATCCACAATACTACTTTCACCGCTCGCACAACACAATCCATAAGGTACCCAAATACCACTAATTACTCCCAATCAACTCCCACCTCGTGACCTTGCCAAAAAATTGCGACAACTAGTCAATAAATTAAACCCTCCCAACTCACCCTCATCAACTAGATGTCGGAAACCGTTGCGCCTCCATACAATCAACTGAATGGTCTCTCAATACCTCTGGGTCTTCAGTCTGAACGACATGTTGAGACAATGCCTGAGCATCCCTGACTCCTTTGTAGCCTGTCTGAAGCATCACAAACCACTGCCGCATGGCGAACGCTGAAAGCTTAATATTATACACGGGTGGATGTAAAGGAACATAAGTTATGTCCTTCAAACTGAATAAATGTAAATGAATGAAGTGAAATTTTCCTAATAGTTTTGTAGCCTCTCTAAGATAAGTACAGACGTCTCCGTACCAATCCGCAAGACTCTACTAAACCCGCTTATAACTCGTAGCACCCATGAACCTAGAGCTCTGATACCAACTTGTCACGACCCAATTTTTCCTCTGTTGGGTTTCGTGATGGCACCTAGTCTTAAGGACTAGGTAAGCCTACTAAAATTCGGAATAACAACAATAATTAATAACAGCTAGAATTCTTCTAAGATGAATCCTTATACAATGAACTACTTTTCAAAACCCGGTAGTACAAGTCATAAGTTCTACAAAGTTTTGCTACAACTCCTAAGCCAACCGTATGGGAACAAATACAACAATGTGAATATAAAATAAGAAGGGGACTCTGAAGCCTGCGAACACAGCAATAGGACTACCTTAAGTCTCCTCGACAAGAACCTGCACAGCTACTAGCGAACAATACCTGGATCTACAAAAAGAAATGTACAGAAGTGTAGTATGAGCACACCACGACGGTGCCCAATAAGTATCAAGACTAACTCGGTGGGGTAGTGACGAGGAAAAGTTAGGACACCTACTAGTCAAATGAAATGAACAGGACATGATAATAAAACATCAAGATAAAGATAGCAAAGTGATATCAACCACGGAGAGAAAACCTAAGAACAAACAGTAAAGTCAATAAAGGGAGAACACGGATAGTAACAAACGGAAACCAAGTAAATCAGATAACCTAAACAATTCAACACTGGCGTAATAGAGACAGAGATAAGTAAGAATGTATTCAATTAAAGGAGACAATGTCAACACAATCCATCACATCATGTTTGATACTCCATCCCGACCATTTCAATCCTCGATTCCTCATAACATAATCTCAACTTTCGAACTTTCAGTACATATGGCACCTCGTGCCCACATATATTCCATATCACTCTTAGCAACAAAGTCCACATGATATACAAATCAAAATGTCCTTACAAATGCACTTAAGATGTTCAAGAAATCCTATTTACATAATATAAGTAAAATTACAATTTCTAAACAAATTGGGAAAACCAGCGAGAAAAGGTAAAATTGTTTCTTTTGAAATCACTTAGGTAAGAAAGCACCCATTTAACTTTAAAATACAACATCGGAAGAATTATTACCTTTAACATGGGAGTTGATAACTTAAAACTTGGTAGAAATTCATTTCTTAAGAAAAATACAACCTCAGACGGCTTAAGGGGATGTAATTTGAGAAACTAATTGAAATGAGGATGTAATAATTATTGAAGTTGGAAGTGTTGGGACATATAAATAAATATATATAAATATGGTGAGGTATTGAAAACATTGTGTGTTCTAACACAAAGGATCGCAACAATAAAGGTATTAAACAGTTTAAAACATTTGATTTGATATCCATAAATAAACACTGCAGCAGAAAGTGCACGGCATCACCCTTCATGCTTTTACTCTCGTTCTCACTATAAGAATCAATATTCACTTTTATTCTTTCTTGTTGCGGCGTGCAACCCGATCCCATTCATATATTACTGTTGCAGCGTGCAACCCGATCCAAAACAAATAGTGATGTTGCGGCGTGTAACCCGATCCATATAATATTATTACGGTGTGCAACCCAACCCATATAATATTATTGCAGCATGCAACCCGATCCATATAATATTATTGCAGCGTGCAACTCGATCCATATATACAAATCAACACCAATTACGAAATAATCACGGTAAGGAAATAATACGAAAATAACAATATCCCGACAAGGAAATAATAAGAAAATGACAATAACCCAGCAAGGGAGTCAACAACAAGAACAAACACGTCACGGCAAGGGAACCAACAATAAGAATTAAATGTGTCCCGGCAAGGTAACCAGCTATAACCAAACTTGTGCCAACAATTAGCTTCACCATGAAACCTCCACTACACAACAAGATGTAATAAGCACGTGATAACTACACCGAAAACCATAACAATTGGACATGTAACTTATTTGCACGAAGTCATAGAGGAACTCACAACCAAGAAGAACCAAAACAATAAGGAAAGCAATCACTCCAATTAAGGCAATTTAGGGTCAATGTAACACGTAACAATTAGAGGAAAGCTAACAGCGTCATATGGAGCATGTAGGGGAAATTTAAGCAAGTAGGAAGCCCAATCTTATTGGATACATTCCGCATAAGGACCTAAGAACCCTGTAGGCAAATTTCCCACAAATAAGTCAGAAACACACTCGTCACCTCGCATGCATGGACTACAATTAGCATAGAAGACTCAATTCCTAAGGGGAAGTCCCCCACACAAGGTTAGGCAAGATACTTACCTCAATCCGACCAATTCAATACTCAATTTAGCTTTTCCTTTTTCCAGTTCATCAATGTTTGGCTCATTCTAGCCGAAATCGACTTGAATACATCTAACAATGCAAGAGAAAATAATTTCAATCAACAAAGCTATGATTCTTATACAATTTGCTAAAAGTCAACTAAAGTCAAATCCCCGGGCCCGCTCCATGGAACCCAACAAAATTTTACATAAATCGAATATCCATTCCGATACGAGTTCACCCATACAAAAATTATCCAATTCTTATACCATTTGGTCCTTCAAATCATCCTTTTACATTTTTGAAAGATTTCATAATTCTTCCCAAATTCCATCCCAAATCACGAATCAAATGATGAATTAAATGATAGATTCATGTATTCTAGCCAAATCCGATTTAGAATCACTTGCCGCGATGAATTTCTTGAAAAACCTTCGAAAAATCGCCAAAATCCGAGCTCTCTAGGCCAAAATATGAAATAAAACACTAAACCTCGTATTTATAGCTCACCTCCAGGATTCCACCTATGTTGGCCGCACAAAAATGATTGCCCCCGCGGTGGATTTTGACTGCAGTGACAGGCCTTAGAATTTTCGACATAACGTTTGCTACAGATGTCCAAATGCATGTTATAATATGTTTATGAACACTAGATTCAAAGATCTACTACTTTTGTCGATGAATCATCCCCAAATTCCTTGTAGATCAACAGATAGGAGCTTCCAAAGTTGGACCGACGACCTGCGGATCTTCATGACCGCGGCTGCTGTCACTTTTATGCGCCCAGCACTAGTCAAGCGTGCCCAGCACTAAATCTACCGCACCCAGCGCTAAAAATTATGCCCCGGTCCATTTTTTAAGTTCTGGAATGCCTGGACTCGCTCAAAACTCACCTGAATACACCGAGGCTCTCGGAACCCCATCTAATCACACAAACAAGTCATATAACCTAACACGAACTCGCTCGAGGTTTCAAATCACATAGAACAACAAGAAAACAATGAATCAAACCAAAAATCAAGCTTAGAAATTTCCAAATCTTCAAACATCAAACCACATGCCGAAACCTATCAATTCAACTCAGAATAACGCCAAATTTTGCAGATATGTCCAAATTGACATAACAAAGCTGCTCCAATTCTCAAAATCGCATTCCGACCCCAATATTGTTTGACTCAAAAGTTGAACAATACTTTTCGAGCAAATCAATCAATATAGTTGAAGAGGTAAATCGTAGTCAATCATAATTAATATCGGATCAAAAGATAGAATAGAAGATTAAACAGGGGCAATATTGGGGGAAAACCTTTATTGATCATTGAACTTTGTCCCGCCTCCCTATGAGGAGGTTCGGGAAATTACAATTCAATTCTTTCCCCCAGGAAGGGTTGAAGGTATCAGATATTTTTCCCCTTACCTTAAGCTTCTTTTCCTTTTTTCGGAGCTCTCTTGTCTCTCATGTTTTCTGAGATCATGGGTCACCAGTCCTCCTCCCTTTTGAGATTAGCATTCTATTTATAACCGAGGATATCTCATTTGTCGCACTTCGGCTCGGCCGCATCGGGGGGACGGCTTCCTCTCTTGGAGGGATAATAGACGTGACACTTATTCCCTAGCTAATATGAATCAGATGAGGTCGGGTCCTTAAGTCACTCATATAAAGTAATTGGGATGCGGTCGTGGCCGTCGTGACTGAGCGGTCTAATTTTAACCAATACAATTAGTCTCTCCGTCCGTCGAGGTCGTGCCTTGCCAACCTTGACGAGCGGATCATGTTCGCGACACCATCATACTGAGTTTGATATGCACTACCCCTTAAGTGTGTCGTGAGTCCTTAGAACGGCCTAGGGGAGGGGAATCTCGCTGATTCTCGTGTACTGTTACGATGATATCAAAGCCGCCACATCAGTTGATAAACGGAGCGGCATTTCATGCGATAAGTCATTATGACACGTTGCTAAGAAACCGAATCATTTTGCACCTGGTCAGATCCTAATGGCGACTGTTGGTTTTTGCGCTCAGGACTTGTGCCCTATAAATTTGGTGAGGTCCATCATTTGCCTCACAATTTTTTGCTTGTCTTTTAAGAGATTTTCAAGATATCTCTCTTCCAGTTGATCTGAGCCTTCCCTTTATTTTTCTTTACGCAACATTCCTTCATCCCTTTTGTTCTTCCAACATCGCTTCCTCCTTCCTTTCTAGATTACCAATGACGAGTGCTTCTTCTAGAGATAATCTTCAGGTTGCCTTGCTAGCAATTGAAGATCACGCTTCGGTGGAAGGGGATTCTGATCTGATGGAGTACGAAGAGGTCCCATCGGTTGAAGATATATTGTTCCGCCCTGGGAGAGCAGTGGAAGACTTCAGCGCTGATTGGGGCATGGAGTAGGTAGACATCATACCACTCATTGGGGAGATCAGGATAAAAGAGCTGAGGGAGCGATGGGGCATCCCCAGTTATATCGAGATAATACCGGCCTCCCAGGACGAAAGGGTTCAGATAGACCGCCCTGGGTTCTGTTCATTCTATGCCTATCCCTTTCTTGTGGGGTACACACATCCGCTTCCAATGTTGGTGGTTGACTTCTATCGCTACTATGAGGTGTGCCCTGCTCAAATCTCCCCTTATTTATACAAACTTTTCCTCATGTTCATCAAATACGTAGAGTTGGCCGGTCATGGGGTCACTCTGAGACACGTGCTCACTCTATTTTCTCCTCAAAGGATTTGCGGTACTATGATTCATGCACGCCCTCACAGGTCGAGGGGTTTGATGGTTAAGATGGATGATAGGACCAATCGTCGTTTCTTCGATAATTTCTTCTATGTGCGGACCGAGCATCTCGTGGCGGACCCATACGGGTTTCCTGCAGTATGTAACTTTGCCCGTAAGTCTTTGCCTTTGGCTATCATAATCTATTTCGGTTTCCCTCTCTACATCAGGTGTTGCGTACTCTGACCTTCTTTTGTCATTTTGCAGCTGAAAAGGAACCGCCACCTCCCCTGGAGGGGATTCGGGAGTGGGTTGAGGCCATCCTTTCCCTCACAGCGGGCGTTCGTACGTGGGCAACGTCCCATTTGAGATTTGGATGCAGGCCCCTCAAAAGTGCGATAACTTAACTTCTGTGATTCTCCTTTTGTATTAAACTTACTTTCTGAGCCTTATTTGCTATGGTCGGGGAGGGTTCGCCGAGTCAGGGCCCCACAATTGGCATTTCGCCGACGACCCGCATCCGCTCATATTAGTGCGGTACCTACAGTTCGCCCTCCATCGAGAGAGGCGTCGGTGGAATCGGTGGTCATAACTACTCATACCAGGGTCACGCCTCAGGATGAGGGGGCGTCCGACACTACACATCCTCGAGCTGACTCATCTTCGACTGGGGAAGAGGAAGGGGCGCGAAGAGGTGAAGAGTAGGTTTTGAGATAGCTCCCCCAACAGTGATTAACTTGGATTCTCCCCCGGTGAACTTGGAGGAAGGCATCGTCGCATCGTCCACCGTAGCAGGAGAACGGATGGTCGAGGTTCCCAACTGGTCGGGGTCGGGAGCACTCCGTCGCTACTACGGATGCTGCAGAACACTCTATTGAAGCAGAGGGTCGGCCTCTCAATGTCGCTATCACGACCTTGAATGCACCGCTTCCATCTTTGGCAGGTCATGCCACACCTTCGGTGGTGGAGAGGAGGAAGAATGTAATGGTTAACGACTATGAGTCTGAGTCTGACTTAGACCCTGATGATGTTCGGATGTTCGAGGAAGGCATCACCCACACTGTGGTCAATGCGGAGGGATCGGCCCGCATCGTCGAGGTCTCTGCTGATATGAACTTGTTGACTCAGGGGAGCAGTTTGGTACCACAGTTCAGCCTACTGTGCTCTGAGGCTGAGAATGAGTCCCTGAGGAACGTTACGGACGTCGAGGTGATAGACGAGGTGGCCATGATGGGCTTATGGGTATGTTATACCGGAACTTAATTTATATATATATTTGTTGTTATGGATCGGATATAGGCCTGAACGTTTTTCTTGCTTGGCAAATGTACATGCTGGAGATAGAGAATATTCGTAGGGCTAATGTTCGGTCGAGGGTCTTTTTGCAGATGTTAGGCAAATACCGACATTATTGTGACAGATGTCACGATTTGCATGGGAGTTTGAGGAACGATCCCCGCAATCGGGTGTTGGGAGAGGAGTTGGAGAGGAAAGATCATGAATTGGTTGAAGTGCTTCGCAGCAGGAGTGAGCTCGAGGAGCAAGTCCACCTTAAAGATGAGGAGCTCGTGGAGGGAAGAGGGGTCGCTGCAAAATGTGAACATCTGCAGGGTAAGTTGCGAGCCCTTCAGTTGGAGATGGAGCAGAGTCAAGTTTTTTCGGAGGCGAATGCCAAGTGGAGAGCAAAGCTGGGCGCACTGGAGGTTAAGGTCTTCGATCTGGAGCGTGAGGAGAGGGATACTTCGACGCGGTCGGCGGCCTTTGCGGCAGCGGTCGTGTCCACGAGTCTGAGCGGGAGAAGGAGAGGACTACTGCTGCTCTTAAGGAGGTGAGGCTTGAGGAGAAAATTGGTAAGATAGATCAGGAGGCCCAGTATTTATCGGAGTGGGTAGCAGCCTTGGAGGAGTAAAATTGGTGTTTGAGGGCTCTGGTCGGGCCATCCCACACTGCTATTTTCCACGAGGCTCATGAACTCTGGGTTTACGCCGAGGCTCAGCGTGATATTTTCAAGAACTTATTGGAGGCGGGCACCGTATCTGAGGCGGCTTATGAGGATGCGTCCCAGAAAGCTCGTGAGGCTTGGGCTAGGTGTGGGTATGATGTAGCTACGCTTGAAACTGATGGCGGGGCAGGTGGCGGTGACAAGGGCTCTCATGGAGGTGGTGACGGCGGTGTTGACGTCGACTGAAGAAAGATTGTACTTTGTTTTTATTTTTACTTCATTCGTTGGTTTGTCTGTTTCTTGTTGTTGCTTTCTTTTTCTCCATTCCCCCCCCCCCCCTTCTCTGGTTAACTGGCCAGGGACAGATGTAAGCGGTAATATCCCCCATCTCCGACTTTATGAATAAAACATTCTTTCTTGTTATTTGCCTTGTGTTTCAGTTCTCTATCAGTTTGTGACATGGTTGTGTGGGATGCCACCCGTTTTAGTACGAGTGAGGTCGAACTGTAATATGTCGATGGCGAAGGCACTTAGCCTGAGTCCCAGTTTGAGCGAGGTCGAACTGTAATATGTCGATGGCGAAGGCGCTTAGCCTGAGTCCCAATTTAAGCAAGGTCAAAAGTCAAACTGTAATGTGGCGATGGCGAAGGCACTTAGCTTGAGTCCCAGTTCGAGTGAGATCGAGCTGTAATAGCGATGGCGAAGGCACTTAGCCTGAGTCCCAATTCGAGCGAGGTCGAAATGTAATAGCGATGGCGAAGGCACTTAACCTGAGTCCCAGTTCGAGCAAGGTCGAACTGTAATAGCAATGGCGAAGGTACTTAGCCTGAGTCCCAGTTCGAGCAAGGTCAAAATGTAATATGTCGATGGTGAAGGCATAGCCTGAGTCCCAGTTCGAGCAAGGTCAAGCTGTAATATGGCAATGGCGAAGGCACTTAGCCTGAGTCCCAGTTCGAGCAAGTTTGAATTGTAATGTGTCGATGGCGAAGGCACTTAGCCTGAGTCCCAGTTCGAGCAAGGTCGAACTGTAATATGGCGGTGGCGAAAGCACTTAGCCTGAGTCCCAATTCGAGCAAGGTTGAACTGTAATATGGCGATGGCGAAGGCACTTAGACTGAGTCCCAGTTCGGGAAAGGTCAAACTGCAATGTGTCGATGGCGAAGGCATTTAGCCTGAGTCCCCGTTCGAGCAAGGTCGAACTTTAATATGGCGGTGGAGAAGGCAATTAGCCTGAGTCCCCATTCGAACGAGGTCGAACTGTAATGGCAATGGCAAAGGCACTTAGCCTGAGTCCCAGTTCGAGCAAGGTCGAACTGTAATATGGTGATGGCGAAGGCACTTAGCCTGAGTCCCAGTTCGAATAAGGTCGCACTGTAATGGCGATGGCGAAGGCACTTAGCCAGAGTCCCAGGTCGAACGAGGTCGAACTGTAATATGGCGATGGCAAAGGCACTTAACCTGAGCCCCAGTTCAAACGAGGTCGAACTGTAATGGCGACGGCGAAGGCACTTAGCCTGAGTCCCCATTCGAACGAGGTCGAACTGTAATGGCGATGGTGATTGTCTGTTTTGATCGTGGCCTTCAAGTTGGTTCATGGAGACTTATGATTCTTTGTTTGCGGCGTCTTCGCGCTGGTTTCTAGCCTGATACTATGGCAAAAATGAGGTGGGGGCTCTTGGTAGCTTCTCCGCTGACTCTGGTTTGAGTCGAGTTATCTTCTTAATGCTTCTTCTATTTTGATCTGGAAAGAACTAAGTGTTTTCACTAGGAAATCCCCACAGACGGTGCCAAATTTTTTGACTCAAAAGTTGAACAATACTTTTCGCAAATCAATCAATATAGTTGAAGAGTTAAATCATATTCAATCATAATTAATACCGGATCGAAAGATAGAATGGAAGAATAGAAGATCAAACAGGGGAAACATTGGGGGAAAACTTTTATTGATCATTGAACTTTGTCCCGCCTCCTCATGAGGAGGTTCGGGAAATTACAATTCAATTCTTTCCCCCAGGAAGGGTTGAAGGTCTCAGATCTTTTTCTCCCCTACCTTAAGCTTCTTTTCCTTTTTTTGGAGCTCTCTTGTCTCTCATGTTTTTTGATATCATGGGTCACCAGTCCTCCTCACGTTTGAGATTCGCATTCTATTTATAACCGAGGATATCTCATTTGTCGCACTTCAGCTCGGTCGGATCGGTGGGACAGCTTCCCTTCTTGGAAGGATACTAGACGTGTCGCTTATTCCCTAGCTACTATAAATTGAATGAGGTCGGGTCCTTAATTCACTCATATAAAGTAACTGGGACGGGGTCCTGGCCATCGTGACTGAGCGGTCAGATTTTAAATAATACAGATATCACAAAAGTCAACTATGGGTCAAAACTCTAACTTTTCCAACTTTCGCCGAAACACCTCAAATTATCCTACGGACCTCCAAATCCGAATCTGAACGCACTCCTAAGTCCAAAATCACCATATGAAGTTGTTGGGATCAGCCACGACCCATTCCGGGGCCGTTTCCTCAAACGTCCAATTCCGGTCAAATTTTCATTGTTTAATCTTCTATAACTAGGTTCCTTCCTCCAATTCAATTCTAATTCATCCGGAAGCTGAATCCAACCATGCAAACAAGTCAATATACATAATGTGAAGCTGCTCGAGACCTCAAACTACTGAGGCGGGCACAATTGCTCAAAATGACCAGTCGGGTCGTTACACATATAGACATGATCACTATATTGCATGCAAGTGATGAACATTTCAATATCCTATAAATATGGTTTCTACAAATGTAAACACTGATTTTAAATCCTATAGGCATGATATTTATCCATTCCCCCAATAAAATGATTATAATAATCCCTCCCAGTTTACTAATTTCCACAATATCTATTTACAAAGTAAATAACATTACAAACCAAGTGTAGAATGAATTATAGGAATGATAACAGTATAGTCTAAGGAGCTTGGATAGGCCCAAAACAAAACCTGGGGAACCAGGCCCTCAAACAGTCTCGATTGCCACATATCATTGTGCCAGGGAGGGTGTCTTAGTGTGTTAAAGTTCCCAAGGGCCTCTAGGACCCAAGGAAATACTCACACCAAGGCCTCCTTAAAGGCTAAACAGCTTGTGCAGTGTGGAATAGTCAAGCCCTAGTGTGTCAAAGTTCAGAGAAGCCTCATGGACTCCAAATAAATGTTCACACTTGAGGGGAAAGAACCTAAGTATTTTAGGAATTGAAGTGATAGTGATTTGCAAGAATAGTTTTGAGGAAAAAGAAGTTTCAGACTTTCAGGAAATCAGAAGTAAACAGAAGCATTCAGTTCTTGGAACCTAGGCAAAGGTTCCAACAAAACAAGTAGCATTTAAAAATAGGATTACTTAAACTTATTGGCTGTTACTAAGTGACCAAACACATAAGAAAGGCATGCTGAAAATTAAGTAGCCATATGTAAGGGGTAATAGGGATTGGGAAGCAAAGTATCCTATACGGGGGTTCAGGCTTAGTAGGGGAGTAGGAAAGACATAGATATAATTTTAGACATAAGTAAACACGCAAACTTGCTGAAGGTAGAACACATAGTTCTAATTAGAAAGTATGAGTCAACATGCTATTGTGGTAAACACATGTATTGGCCATGAGTGGACATAAACACATACATTGAACATTAATAGACCTGTTAGGAAGAATACAGTTAGAATGTTATTCAATATATAGTTTGAACAGAAGTAGCCAGATAGATTGGACAGAAAGAGTAATGCTAGAAAACATATGGTTTAAACAGGGGTAAGCATACTGGTAAACACATGGATTTAAACAAAAGTAAACATGCTAATAAATATGCAAATTTAACAGAAGTAAACATGCTGATAAATGCACAAATTAATTGAATGACGATAGCAGAGGCATACCAGTTAAGGAAGCAGAAATAGAAAGTAAAGTAGACAGGATTCATCAGCCTAGCCTTGGCTTTCAACCGACTAGTCAAGCAGTGATCACGAGTAGTAGAGAGAGAGATTAGAGGAAAGTTTTATGTATGTGTGAACTATTGTTCGTGTCCAAGGTAGAATGAGAGTGCATATATATATATATATATATATATATATATATATATATATATATATATGAATGAGTCGAATAGTGTAGGTAAATAAGTCAAGGCAAATTGACATTGCGAAAATAAGGTAAGAAAGTAATCAAATAATCAATCAAGCTTGATTGGGGATAGGAAATTAGGGAATTATACCATAAATAACTCTAATTGAATTTCAAATAAGGCAAGAAGTAGGTTTAACAGTCAATTAGGTTTCGAAACCTTAAATAAAGTAATCAGTTTCACAAATAAGGAAACACGGGTAATCAGAGACCAATCGAAAGGTCAAGCAACCCATAGATAGACAAGAAATATCAATTAAGAACTCGGGATTAAGGAAAACAATAAAAGATCGGTAAATTAGCTTAAACAAATGAAACCCTATATAATTAGGCTAATCATTCAATTATTCAAACAACAACAGAGAAGAGGTTGAAATCAAATCCTGAATAGTCAAACAATTGGACCAGAAACATAACCATACAAGAAAGATCAAACGAAACATAAAAACTTCAGAAAACCTTTTGCAAAAAACGGAAGGGGAAACCCCAAATAAATAAAAAGATACTCAGGGATGATTAGTAGCAGGAAGATTAGGAGAACTTTAAAGAAATAGCCATGGAAACAGAAAGTACTTTAAACATACAGAGATTCGAACAACAGAAAATAGAGAAATCAAAAACCTAAAGTAGTGTAGTGCTAAAAATCGGTTAATGGTGAAGAAACAAGAAACTCTTTAAAGAAAAATAGATGATGAACTCAGAAACTTTCCAGATCTACAAAGAGCTGGATAGATTCGTGTTTGAAATGATGGTTTTGAAGAAAGAATGAAAGGGTAAAGAGAATCCAATCTCAAACAAGAGATTTGAACTGTAAAAGCATCGAAATAGTAACACTCACAACCATTGACGGACTCTAAGAGAGTCTTGAACCCAATTGGGTTAGATCTCTTCGAGATATTTCCAGGAAATCATAAGAACAAGCAACCAGGAGACGTAGAAGATCAGTAAGCGCCTCAAACGACCATGAAAATCCATGGATCGGACAGGAATAAAAGGGATTAGGGCTAGTTTTGGGTGGCAGCAGCTAGGGTTAGGTTTATGTCTCAAAGAGATGGAGAGGATTAGGGATTCTAGGGTGGGCATTTGTGAATAATGGCTAGGGTTTAGGGAGGGTCGTTTAGTTAAAAATGGTAAGAAGTGATGGTGGTGGCCGTTGATCTCTATGATTAACAGCCAGGATTTAGAGGGTTTGGTAGTCGGGTAGGATTTAATTGGGCTAGGAGTAGTTGGTTTGGGCCTGGTCTTAGTGGGTTAGGGATTTGCACTGTTTAATTTAGGCTAAGTCCGAAAATAAAAAGGGGTCATTTGTTAAATACCCATTTAATTGCTAAAATAATTTTTAAAAATAGTTAATAAATTATAAAAAGGACTTTCATGCCTAGAAATATTTTAAAATAATTACTTAATATTTTAAAAATATAAAAGGCTATTTTCTGATAAAATAATGTAACAATGCATGCATGGGCTATAATTCAAAGTAATTGCAATTATAACCCCAAAAATACAAATGTGGCTAGAAATAATTAAAACTTAGTACAAATGCAAATGATAAAATTAATCCACAAAACTATTATAAAACTATCGGTGATGCAATTGGTGATTGTTTATATATATAAAAATGCTGGGATAAATTAATTAAAAATCCATAGAAATGTAGAAATTATCAAAAAAATGTCAATTGATGCTAATTCATAGTTTTGAAGGCATACATGCATTTTAAAAATATTATAGGGAAAAATTGGGTATCAACAACTACACTTGCAATGTTTTGGCTACAGGTGTAGAGCCACAAAAGCGGCCATATAGGCGCAAATGCAAGAATTAGAGAGGAAGCCTAGGAGCGCAGGTGAGGAAGAAAGTCCGTAAAAGTAGATACGCTTCTGCACAGAAGCCCGCAGAAGCGGAAACAGGAAGGAGGGAGTGGAATCACAGAAGCGAAAGGACTCCATAGGCGCGACGCGTATGAGCGGGGGTGAGCTTGCAAAAGCGATCCCGCAGATGCGAAGAGGGGACCATAGGTGCGATAAGTCGAGGGTCTAGTGTTTGTACGCATGTGCGAACGTGCAACTACAAAAGCGAAGTTCTTAGGTGCGGTTCCGCTGGTAGAAGTACTAAAATGAGGGTTAAAATGCTTTCTTCATTTTTGGACTTTGGGAGCTCGGATTGAGGCGATTTTTTATTGGGTTTTCACTAAATTTCAAGAGGTAAGTAATTGTTGACCACTTTTATCCATGTATTTTTAATACCTATTGATTATTTCACCTATTTATCATGAATCTAAGATAGAAGTAAGGGATTTACCCATGTATTAGAGTGTAAGATTTGGGGATTTGAGTGTCAATTTATGCTCAGATTATGATGAATTTAGTATGGTTGGACTCGTTACTGAATAGGTATTCAAATTCCGAGACATGGGATTGAGGTTAACTTTTTTGCTTTGGTTAAAGAATTTATCTTTATAGTATGGAATCAATTTCTATAGCTTGTGTTGATTGTATTAAGTTGTTTGTGGCTAGATTCGAGTCGCTCAGAGGACGATCCGCGAGGCAAGGGCTTGTTGTAGCAAGGATTTGTGCGGTTTGGGTAAGTAACACTTCTAAAAATTGTTGTGAGGGTATGAGTCTCTGAAATACATGTCATGCAGTTGGTATCGAGGTGGAGCATATGCTAGGTAACGGGCGTGTGGGCGTGCACCATAGTAATTATGACTCGATTGATTCTGTGGTACCATGTAGGTATCAAACCTTATTGCTATACATTTAATCTCTACATGTTAGAGTAATTGAGCTAAAATTCATGTTAGAAATTATGCTTAGGCTATATGTTTATTTCGTTGCGACCCGCTGAGGTCATTTTGATTGTTGAATTATTTGCTTAAAATGCAATTTTATACTCAGTCACATTCATCTTATGCATATCATATCTCGGTCTATGTTGTTATTTATTGTTATATCATGTTATCACTATTTTGGTAGATCAGTGTGAGATTTGTGAGCCTAAGAGATTAGAGGGATTGATGATTGAGTTGAGGCCTGAGGGCCAAATTTGTGATTGATTCATGATGGGATAGGGTTGCACGCTACTATGAGTTTTATTGATTCATGATGGGATCGGACTACATGACACAGTAGGTTTTATTGATTCATGATGGATCGGGCTGCTCGGATTGGGCAGGATTCACCCCTCCGGAGTCTGACATACAGTAGTGAGCGTAGGTACCGTACAATGCTGAGTGATTAGGTGTGATGAGTGAAAGTTGAGACAGCCAGATTGAGTACTTTGAAAGTGTGAGTACTTGGGAGAATCATTGTGATACATTGAATTTGCCATGCATATTTGTTTGAGTAGACATAGATATGTAACATTCCTCATGCTAGCTTTACTTTGCATATCTTACTGGTATTGAGCTTAATCGTTGAATTTGAAAGCATGTCTATATTTTCGTACTGTATATAAACTAATTATTAGATTTTCTGAGTATTACTATCATTTCCTTGGCATACTTTTACTGTTATTATTAGGATTTAGACTTTACCTTTTTGAGCTCGCCGTTGCTTTCAGTCCAAGGTTAGTCATGTTACTTATTGAGTATATTGGGTTGGTTGTACTCATACTCCAGTCTGCACTTTGTGTGCAGATCCAAGTATATCTGGACATAGTGGTTACTAGACTCATAGCAGTATCTGCTAGGAGACATTTGGGGTAGTTGTTTTGATGCTCGTAGACTTCAACTCTCCTTTTTTTAGTTTATTTAGCACCATCATATCTTCCTAGATTGTTATATTAGAAGTTTTGATCGTGTTGTCATTTAGTAGATCGTGTACTCAATGACACCCAAAAGTTTTGGGAATTTTTTATTTGAGTGATAGTTATTCTCATCGATTAATTATGAGATCTTCACTGTTAAACTTATTTCATCATGATTTCAATTCAAAATGCATAGTTATTTGTGATTGTCGACTTGCCTAGTATTGTGATAGGCATCATCATGACATGTTGAGATTTGTTTTATGACACATTGGTTTCATAGCCTAAGGTACATAGGTCTCGCGAGACATGAGCAGGTTTAGTAGAGTCTTGCAGATCAGTATAGAGACATCTATACTTATCTTTGAGAGGTTACCGAACTTTCATGTATTCTTGTCGTGCAAATTTGTTGATTACGAAAACTAAACTTCTATCATTCTATTCTCTCACTAATGGTGAGGACACGTACTATCAGATCGGGCTGATGACCACCAGTACCACGAACTAGAGTTGCGAGAGGTCAAGGCCGCGGTAGGAGCCGAGGTGCAGCTCATACATCAGCTAAGGCAGTGCCTGTGGAGCCACTATTTGCTTCAGCTCAGGCACCAACCTTACCCATTGTGATTCCAGGCCTTCAGAAGTATTTGGCCCAAATATTGGTTGTATGCACTAGTCTTGCTCAGGCGGTTTCAGTTCAAATCGCACCAGCCACTTCTCAGGCCGGGTGAGGTGATCATACTCCCTCTACCCTTACTCCAAAGCAGATGGTTCAGGGACTTCAAACACCATGGATATTACCAGCCCAGCTAATTTAGTTTCTCAAGCCCAGGTGGGTTCACCTATGAGTGACAAGGTGCAGAAGAGGCTAGAGTGGTTTGGAAGGCTAAGACCTCCAGCATTCAATGGGGCTGAATCAGAGGATGTTCAAGACTTCTTAGATAGGTACCAGTGGATCCTTCGTACGACGAGTAATTTGGAGACTAGTACAGTCCCATTTACCACTTTTTAGTTGTCGGGGGCTACTTTCAAATGGTGGGAGGCCTATGAGTTAAGTAGGCCAGCCGGCACTACACCACTTACGCGACATGAGTTCTTAGTTCTCTTCTTAGAGAAGTTGTTCCATAGACCTGCTAGGATGAGTTGCGTAGGCAACTTGAGAAGCCACGCCATGAGGGTATATTCGTGACCCCATATGAGATGAGATTTTTCGAGTTGGCCCGTCATGCGATGTGGTTGGTTCCTACAGAGAGAGAATTAGGAGGTTCATAGATGGATCAACTATGGTTTGCGCTTCTTTATGACTCGGGAGTTTGCATCGGGTGCTAGGTTTGACGGAGTAGTTTATAATGCTAGGTGGCTAGAGAAAGTTTGTAGTTTGGAGCATGAGGAGAGGAGGCCAAGAGGCCTCGTGGTTTGGGTGGTCTCAGGGTGTTTCTTCTGGAGGACAGTCCACCATAACAGGGGTCATCCGCTTAGATGGCTCATCTGGTCCATCATGGTGCATCAGCTAGCCATGGTTCATATAGTGCTCATCCAAGTCAGTCATATCTGAGTGCCTTTCCAGGTTAGAGTTCATCTTGTGCTCCAACACTTCAGGGATCATCTGTGGCAGGTCTTCTAGTACTTATTCTGGTTCTCGAGATCTGATTCAGTACCTGCCACCATTATTAGAGTGGGGTTGCTTTGAGTGTGGAGAGTTTGGTCATGTGAAGAGGTATTGTCCCTATCTTTTGGGAGGTCTAGTTCAGTAGAGGAGTCAGGCTATGACTTCAAGACCATATATTTCACCACCCGCTCAGCCAGCTTGGGGTGGGGCTCAAGCAGCTAGAGGTCGACCTAGAGGGGGAGGCTAATCAGGTGGCGGTCAAGCTTAATGCTATGTTTTCCCTGTCAGGCTAGAGGTTGTTGCTTCAGACGTAGTGATCACAACTATTATTTTAGTGTACCACGGGGATGCTTCTATATTATTTGACCCTGGTTCCACTTATTCATATGTATCATCATATTTTTCTCAGTATTTGGATATGCCCCATGAGTCCTTAGTTTCACTTGTTCATGTATCTACGCCAGTAGGTGATTTTATTATTGTGGACTTAGTTTCACTTGTTCATGTATCTATGCCAGTGGATGATTCTATTGTTGTGGACTATGTATATCGGTCGTGTATGGTGACCAATTGGGGATTGGAGACTAGAGTTAATCTCTTGTTGGTTAGTATAGTTGATTTTGACGTGATTATGGCTATGGATTGGTTGTCCCAATGTCATGCTATTCTGGATTGTCATGCTAAGACCGGGACGTTGGCGATGCCGGAGTTACCTAGGTTTGAGTGGAGAGGTTCTTAGCACTATGTTCCCAGTAGGGTGATCTCATATCTGAAGGCCCAACGAATGGTTGGGAAAGGTGTTTGTCATAATTACCTTTTGTGAGAGATGTTGGTGCTGATACTCCTACCAATGATTTTGTTCCGATAGTGCAAAACTTTTTGGATGTGTTTTTTGCTGACCTGCCAGGCATGACACCCAATAGGGACAATGATTTTAGTATTGACTTGGTGCTGGGCACTCAGCCGATTTCTATTCCTTTGTATCATATGGCACCAATAGAATTGAAAGAAATGAAAGATCAGTGTTAGGAGATTCTTGATAAGCGGTTCATTAGGCCTAGTATTTTACCTTGGGGTGAACCAATTTTGTTTGTGAAGAATAAGGATTATAGTATGCAGATGTGCAATGACTATAGGCAGTTGAAAAAACTTACAATTAAGAACGAGTATCCTTTGCGCATATTGATGACCTATTTAACCAGCTTCAGGGAGCTTGAGTGTTCTCAAAGAATGATTTGAGGTCTGAATATCACTAGTTGAAGATTAGTGACTCTAATATTCTAAAGACGACATTCAGCACCCGTTATGGTCACTACAAGTTGTTTGTGATGTCTTTTGGGCTGACCAATGCCCCATCAACATTCATGCATGTGATGAATAGTGTGTTCCAGACATATCTTGATTCATTTGTCATAGTATTTATTAATAATATCCTAGTGTACGCACGTATCTAGGAGGAGCATGTGTAATATCTGAGCATTATACTACAAACATTAAGAGAGGAGAAACTTTATGCCAAGTTCTCCAAGTGTGAGTTTTGGCTCAATTCGGTGGCGTTCTTGGGGCACGTGGTGTTCAGTGAGAGGATCAAGGTAGATCCGAAGAAGATTGAGGAGGTTTAGAGTTGGCCCAGACCATCTCCGCTACTGAGATTTGGAGTTTTCTTGGCTTGGCTGGCTATTATCATTGCTTCGTGGAGGGTTTCTCGTCCATTGCATCACTTTTGACTAGTTTGACCCATAAGGGTGCTCCATTTATGTGATCGTATGAGTGTGAGGAGATCTTTCAAAAACATAAGACTGTCTTGACCACAGATCTAGCTCTAGTTTTCCTTCAGTATCGGGTTATTATATAGTGTATTGTGATGCTTCTCAAATCGGTATTGGGTGTGTCTTTATTCAGGAGGATATAGTGATTACTTATGCTTCACACTAGTTGAAGACTCATGTGAAGAACTACCCCATTCACGATTTAGAGTTGGTATCCATGGTTCATTTATTAAAGACTTGGAAGCATTATCTATGGCGTGCATTTTGAGGTATTTATAGACCATCGGAGTCTTCAGCACTTGTTCAAGCAAAAGGATCAAAATTTGAGGCAGTAAAGATGGTTGGAGCTGTTAAAAGACTAAGATATTACTATTTTGTATCATCTCGGGAAGGCCAATATGGTGGTCGATGCCTTAAGTAGAAAGGTGGTGCGTATGGGTAGCCTTGCATATATCTTGTTGGTGAGAGTTTGCTTGCATCAGATATTTAGGCCTTGGCCAATCAGTTCGTAAGTTTAGATGTTTTGGAGCCTAGTCGAGTTCTAGCTTGCGTGGTTTCTTGGCCTTATTTATATGATCACATCAGAGAGCGTTAGTATGACGACCCGCATTTCCTTGTGCTTAAGGACACGGTTAAGCATGGTGATTCTAAGGAGGTTTCTATTGAGGATGATGGGGTGTTACGGATTCAGGGTCGGATATGTGTACCCAATGTGGATGGGCTACGTGAGTTAATTCTTGAGGAGGCCCACAGTTCATGGTATTACATTAATCTGGGTGTTGCAAAGATGTATCAGTACTTGAGGTATCACTATTGGCGAAGGAGAATGAAGAAATACATAGTGTAGTTTGTAGCTCAGTGCTTGAATTGTCAGTAGGTGAACTACAAGCTTCAAAGGCCGGGCAGTTTGCTTAAGGGACTTGAGATTCCTTAGTGAAAATAGGAGTGTATCACCATGGACTTCGTAGTTGGGCTTCCATGGGCTTTGAAGAAATTTGATGCCATTTGGGTGATTGTGGACCGGTTGACTAAGTCCGCGCACTTCATTCCAGTTGGGACTACCTATTCTTTGGAGTGGGTGGCTAAGATCTATATCCGCGAGATTGTTCACCTTCACGGTGTGCCGATGTCTATTATGTTAGATCGGGGCACATAGTTCTCATCCCAGTTTTGAAGAGCAATGTAGATAGAGTTAGGCACATGGGTTGAGTTGAGTACAACATTCCACGCTCAGATGGAAGGACAGTATGAGTGCCCCATTCAGATATTGAAGGATATGATATGTGCTTGTGTAATGGATTTTGGGGGTTCTGATTGTAGATTATAATCTCGTGTTTTAGTCATTTATTTCACTATAATTTACTGCACTTTAATTTATTTTAACTGAATTCACTAGCGATTGTGCCTATGGTTGATTTAAATATATGTAAGAAAGAGTACAACAAAGCAGGGGGACATAAACCTGGCCTCCAAAAGTAGATTGATGGAAAAACTAGTCATCAACATCTGACGATAAGATGGATCCAGAAGACTGTGTAGTAAGACCTAAGATGATGTTTCAATTGTCTATCCAACATTCATATCCAATTGGGTATATAAAAGCAAATTGGATTAGGACTAGGTCAATTATACAAGTATGTACAACTAATCCTAAATCTACTAGGTAGATGAGCGGGAAGATATTATTCCATATACAACAAGTTCTACAACTAAAGCATATACAAGAGTTGTAGAATCTCGCTAAGAAATATAACAAAAACCATGTGTATGTAGAGGGGTTTATCTTTAACTCAACTTTGGCATTCAAGTCAAAGAAAACCAAGTTGAATGCAATCATCAAAACATCCCTGGCCTCTAAGTAAGAAAGGTGTTGTTGACTTATGAGAGTGACAGGAGAGAGTGAGAAAAATCTTGCTTCTAGCATCCTCAGATAATTGATAAAGAAGCAAGGCATAGGAGCTAGATCTTGGTCCCTAGATATGACATATTGAAAGCTTGGACTAGTGGTATTGAACAGTAGAGAAAGCTACTGCAGAAATGACATAAAACTGGAGACTAGTTGTTGTTGTGGTGGCAGCTTCTGGAAGTGATAAGGAGGTGCGGGGAAGGGACAACACTTATGGAGTTGCTGATGTTCATGACCTGTAGTTATCCTGTAAATGTTTCCCATAGGGTATAGCCTCCATTTGTTGAAGATTGCCTTTTTGTGTATGATAAGATATGTTGAGAAACTAAAGTGAATTGATGCATTCCAATAGAATGAGCATCTGAGATGCTAATACCAAACATTGAAATAGTATCAATTTACTAGGCTTACTCAATGAACCTGCAAAATTGAACAAACATGTTAGCAAAGTTGGAGTTTTAGAGCTCCTGATTCTGGAATCACATTTTGCTTCCAGGTTCTTGTGGGAGCTGGGAATAGAAGATGAAAGTGATGTGAGATTGATTGTGTAAGTGGTGAAGTTCTAGGGATCCTATTGGTTTTAGCTTTAGGAAACTCCAATCCTTCTTGGACAAATTCTTTCATGTTCTTATGTAAACTGAAGCTTGATGCCTAATTGTTGTGAGTGCTAGGAACATATGGTAAGGATGGTGAATCACACTTGTAGAGGGAGCTGAGAAGGATAACCATAGTTTCCAGAGGGGATAACCACAGATGCAGCTATGTGGTTTGCTGCAATGTTAAGGTGTGTGGTTAACTGGAGGGGGTTGATTGCATTTTACTAGGGGTTTGCAGCAGTGAGATATAGAGGCTTGTCATATGTGAAGACTGCCACAAAAGAAGCTATTGTGTTGTTCTTGATTTTGTTGGACATGTCTGCCCCACTCAATTGGTATGTTTTCAGGAGAATGAGCATCAAAGATGTTAATACCACACCCTAAAAATATACCAATTGATTGATCATGGAGAGAATAGAGGTACCTGCAAAAAAATAGAGTTAGAGAAAAATTGGGCATTTCTGCCCAAATTTTTAGTTCTGCCATCTTTATGAGGTTCTTGGGTGATGACACTTAGTTCTTGAGTTTACTTGTGCAATTTGAGGGTGTGTGGGTAGTTATTGATTGGTTTTTGGAGATGTGTGGTTGGTTGTGGATATAGAGCTGTGCATCCTTACTTTTGGAGGATGAGCATGGTGTACTGTTTTAAGGTTATGAAGGTAATGAGCATGGAGGGTGTCGTTGAGAGGTTTATGTGTGGCCAAGGTGTTGGGTAGGGCTGTGAGACTGGTATGTGCTATTGTGTTGGCCAATGGTGTACCACATAAAGGATCCTTCCATCTCCTTATGTCCTACATCAGTGCCTTGTTGCACTTCCAGGAGAATGAGCATGAAAGCAAATAGCACACTCTGAAAGAACAACAAGGGATTGGGTAGTTCATAAGAGGGAGAAACCTACAAAAAATCAAACAATGTTAGAGGAGATTTCAACTTCTTGTTTATGTCACTGATGATGCCACATGTCATTGTGCTTTGGACTGTGGGGGTGAAGTATATGACATGAGTTGGACTGGAGGGGATCTATGGTTAAGCATGGAGTGGGAGGGTTCAATTATGGTGGTGGTTGCATTTGGTTGGATAGTCGGAGAAACTTCTCTAGATGTGTGTATGCCGACCATGATCATGAGTGGAAGTTGAAGCCTGTTGAAATGGGGTTTGGAGTTTCTTGGTTTGTTTGTATTTGAAATATGGGGTGCCAATTTTCTCTAGATGAATTTGACCCTTTATGTGTTCAGGTAATTCATTTAAACACTTGAAGTGTGTTATAGTGGGGAGGTTGTGACTGATTTTAGACAGTGAGTCTGCAGGGTAGTTTGCCTCTCTGTAAACATAGGAGCATTTGAAATTTTCACACAACCTGCATAATTCTTTGAGGTCTTACAAGTTAGTGTATATATTCCAAGGAGGAGCTGGGGTGTGGTTAGCCAATGAATAAGCAATGTAGAGTCAGATTCTAGGTGAACTTTGGTGATGCCATTGGCCAGGCCCCACTGCATGCCCAAGGCTGCTGCTTTAGTTTCTAATAGATTGTTGGATCTTTCACCAAGAGGACTGGCTATAGCATGTATGAAGTGGCCTTCTGAATCTCTGATGATAACACTAGCATCAATCTTTCCAGGGTTGTTTAAGGCACTTCCATCACTATTAATTTTAAGAAAACCAGCTTCAGGTTTCGTCCATATCACTAAGGTAATGCTACTGGTACTACTGGTTTTCAACCATTGAGAGGAGGTCAGACCAACCAGAAGGCCATGGAATATCAGGGTAGTAGGTTTTGAGGAGCTGGTTGGTGTCAGAAGTGATGGAGAAAAGAACCATTGTCATTGATGAGTTTTTGGAGCCATATTTTGCAATGCATTTATTCTTCCAAAGATTCCAACAAACAATGATGGGAATGGTGTCTATGAGTAACTTGTGAATTTTATTTTTACTCTTCAGAACCTACCATTTTACAAGCAGAGGTTGTGGGCATAACAGTGAAAGGAAATCCAAAGGGTCCTAAGATGATTTTCCAGATAGCGTTAGCAAAGTGACCCCTACTGAGGATGTGATCAATAGATTCAGCTTGGGGTTTAATGAAACAGACACACCTATTGATGGTTGGAATGTGAAACTTAGCAACTCTATCATCTGTAGGAAGCTTGTTCCTTAGAGCTCTCCAAAGACAGAAGGACCATTTGAAAGGGATGTATTTGTGCCATGTCATTTTTTTGGTAAAGGGGGTAGGTCTCTTCTCTCTTACCACATTCCATGCTGAGGCACAAGTAAAGTTGCCTGATGATGTTGCTTTCTAGATTAGTTTGTCAGGAAGGATAGGGTTGTAGTGGATGAGGACTTGTGAAATGAATTGGATCAGATGAGCAGGGGCAGTGGCATTCAATTTTTGGAGATCCCAAGTTCCTGATCTCTAAAAGTGGAAGACCTTTATGTTTCCAGGTCTGCTGCCTTGTGGTCTATAGCTGGCTAAGTTTCATATGCCAAGCCAATTGTCCCACCAAAAAATTGAACTTCTTGAGTGAAGTCTCCATTGTATGTGTGTTTCTGCCTGTTTGTTGTTAGCCATCACTCTTTTCCATGTCTGTGATTGGCCTGAGTGCCATTTTTTGGAGATGGGGTGGGATATCCAATAGTATTTGGCCTTGATAAAGTTACTCCAAAGAGTGTCCTTTGTTCTGAAGAGCCACCATTGTTTGAACTCCATGGATTTGCAGGCATCCTCAATGGTTCAGCAACCAATTCCCCCTTCATTTTGGGGTTTAGAAAGCTTTTGCCAGGAGGCCCAATGGTATTTGTTTCTATCATTATCCATACCCCAGAAAAAGTTTGCAACAAGCTTTTCAATTTAGTTGATCATAGTTTTAGGGGGAGAGACTGCTGAGAGGAGATGGATGGGGAGAGATTAGAGAACATTTTTGATCAATTTTGCTCTGCCACCATAGGACAACACTCTACCATGCCATCCTCTTATTATAATTACTATTTTAGATATGGGGGAATTGAAATCTATTCTATTCCTACCAGTGTAAAGGGGACAACCAAGGTAGGTAATTGGAGAGTCTTTTCTAGAGAAGCCAGTGATTTGATGGATTCTCCTGTTAGTACATTGGAAGACACAGGGTGAGGTCATGAAGTGACTTTTATTCTTATTAATTAGTTGGCCAGAAGTGTCTTCATAGGATTGGAGGATATCCATGATTTTCTGAAGAGAAACTTTGCTGCCAGAAGTGAAGATTATAATGTCATCAGCAAAGCTCAAATGGGTTATTTTGAGGACCTCTCCTTTCCATGTAAAATCCATTGAAAATTTGGTCATGATTGAGGTTGTTCAACATCCTAGAGAGAAGTTCTGCACCCAGAATGAAGAGTGTAGAGGCCAAGGGGTCTCCTTGCTTGAGACCTCTGGTAGAGTGGAAGAAACTGCATCTTGTTCCATTCATAATTACTGAGACCAATTATTTAAGAGAGTTCTCCACACCATGTCAATGATCATTTCACTAAAGCCTAATTTCCATATCATGATGCTAGTAAAGGACCAGGATACTCTGTCATATGCTTTAGCCATATCCAGTTTGATCACTACATTGGCTCCAATGTTTGGTTTCTTGGTTCCCTTAACAGTTTTTTCGGCAAGAATAATATTTTTAGAGATTCTTCTTCCATTAACAAACCTAGTCTGATTTGGAGAGATGATTCTGGGCAATATTTGTGCAAGTCTTGAGCAGATAACCTTTGAGATAATTTTGTTAATGAAGATGCTTAAACTGGCTGGCCTAATTCTGAAAAGGAGTTAGGGAGTTCTACTTTTGGAAGGAGTACAATTCATGCTTGGGTCATATATCTGGGCATAGTGACACCACAAAATAAGGCACAAACCATATTAAGAAGGTCAGTTTTAATGGTATCCCAACAGTGTTGGAAGATTTTTCCATTGAGTCCATCAGGACCAGCTGCACTTGTTGGATTCATCGAGAAAACTACATCTTTGATTTCCTGTATAGTGGGATATTGGGTGAGGATCTCACTGTCTTTAGGGGTTACCAGAATAGGAATGCAACAGAGTAGATCTTCCCTGATGGCACCACCAGGATCAGTGAATAAGTTCTAAAAGTGATCACAAGCAGCCTTTCTAATGGCTTCATCACCTTGTACCCATTCATCTTCACTGGTTTTGATCTTGTGAATGTACAAACTTTCTTCTCCTACCTCTGATTAAGTTATGAAAGTATCTGGAGTTTACATCACCTTCTTTGAACAATTGAAGTTGTGTTTTCTGTTTCAAGACTAACTTTTCAATCTTCATATGTTTGAAGTACTGGTCATTGAGTTCCTGTAGTTTTATTCTGTCAGATTCCAAGTTGGTATGTGCCCAGGTCTCTTCAGTTGTTCTTACTTTGTCCTCAAATTCTTTGATCTTTTGGAAAAATTACCATATTCTTGTCTTGACCATTTACTCAAGGTAGAGCATAGGTTTTTAGTCTTCTGGTGAAATATCCACATGGAATTTCCTTGCATTGGCTTGTTCCAAATGGCTCGAACCAAAGGCGGGTAGGTTTCATTGTTGATCCACCGGTTTAGGAATTTGAAGTATCTTTTTTTGTTGTCTGGTCTTATATTCATGTCCATAAGGAGGGGATAATGGTCAAAGCCAAAAGAGGCAAGATGAGTGATGGTTATTACAGGGAAAGGAGCTAGCCGGTTGTCATTCACAAAACCTCTGTCCAATCTCTTCCCAACAATGGCACAAAGGCCCTTTCCACTAGACCAAGTGTAACTTGGACCATAGAATCCAAGATGAGTGAAGCCACAATCTTCAATCATGTTAAGTAACTCAATACTCTTATTGATTTGGTATGGAATTCCCCCAGTCGTTTCTTTAATGGATGCTATAACATTAAAATTACCAATTGAACACCAAAGAGGTATCTGTAGCAGTAGATTTGAGCCTTAAACTATCCTACGGTGGTCTTCTCAAGGGTGATTTATATTTGGAATAAATGACAGATATGTGAAAGGTGTCACATGATTCCGCATGCTTTAGTTCCATTATGACCTGTTGTTCACCTGATTCAAGAACAGTCCTAGTGAATTCTTGATCCCCAAAAACCCAGATTTTGTTGTTACATTTTGAGATGGCATGATGCATGGAGAATTGTATTTTGAAGTGATTGAGGTGTGTGTCATCCAGGAGAGTTAGATTTTGAAGAAAGGTTCCAGGACAGCAATGAGGGAGATATTGTGGATTTTTCTGAGGATTCTTAGTCTCTCAAGGGATCCAAAAGTCATGATGCCTCTGACACTCCAAGTGAGTGGACTAATCATTTTAAAGAGGGAGGATAGTTTGTGGTTTGGTGGTACACTGATACTTGAGGCAGCTTTGCTCCTTGTAATCCTTGGTGAAGATCTCATTTTGGATCTTTGGGAGGTTCTATTTTCTTCCTGATTTGGTATTTCATTTACTGCAGCAATTAAGAGGTCACAATGTTGCTCATCTTCTAATTCTTCACTTCCTTCATCATCATCTTCATATTCACCTCTTATCTCATCCTCGGAGAGAATATGTCTGTATTCATCTTCTTATGGGAATATTTGTTAAGAGGATATTCTTCAAGGACAGGTTCAAGGGGGTGAAATTGATGTTGTTGACTTTTGATCTGGGCAGGTGTGTGTTGAGGTTGTGGGATATCTGTTTGGTTGATCTGAGTGTTACGGGGAACTATGAGGACATCCGGCTCACTTCCAATATCAGTGTCAACTTCTTTGTTGGAAAGAAGGGGTTGAGAGAGAGGGAGGAGAAATGTTTTTCACTTATGGAATTAACTGAGGCAAGCAAAGAGCTCCATTTGGTTTGGGCAATTAGGCTTCGAAATGGGGTGGCAGAGTTAAAAAAAATATCTGTTTCTGATGGTTCATTTATACTAATACATGCACTTTGTTTCCTCATGGCTTCTCTTTTTTTGGCTAGGTTTATGTTTGGATATTAGGGTTTGAATTTGGAAGTTTGAGCCAGCATGGATTTTTCCTTTGATCAATAATCTCATTTGGGCACATGATCCTCTTCTAAGATAATAACCTCAAGGATCTCCTCATAATCCTCAATTTGAACTGAGTGTTGATTTTTCTGATTGACAGAAGTAGGGATAGTGGTAGCAGGGGGTAGAAGATCCATCCTAGGGTCAACTAATTATGCACGAGCACACTCATGCAAAATATGAGGAAACCCTTCCCCCTTATTTGGATCCCCATCCTGTAATTCTAGAGTTTTTTTTTAGACCATTCACCTTTCATCCATGAACTTCATTATTCACAACAGATAACTGGGGGCATGGGTGTTGGGATACAGAATTCTGAGAGCCAGAATTAGCAAGTAATGCAGCAGGAGCTATTTCCTGAGAGGTAGAAGGCATACCTACCTGTGAATTGTTCACAGTAGCTTGTTGTGTGTTTTCTTCCTGTGTTGGCTGAGCAATGCTCTGCTTTGGTATGTATGCCTGATTCTATTTCTTGTTATTTTATGAAGTATTTTTGAATTTTTTCTTCTTTTGAGTTTGCCACTTTTCTTTTGATGATTCAGTATCTGTATTTTGATGGTTAGTCTGGTTTTTGTGTTCCTTTTCTTATTGGTTCCTCTTTGGCTCAAAAGTTCCTGGATTTTGGTTATCAGCTTATGTCCTCTTATTTCGTTGTTTGGTGGTTCCTGCATCTTCTTTGGTGTTTCCCTTGTTGGTTATCATATTTTCAACAACTGAAGCAGTTTTTCCTCTTTTCTTTTTTGAATTTCCTCAGCTATTTTCCTGGCTTCACATTTTAGAGCAGAGTGGCCCTGGTATCTTTAGTAGTTACAGTATTCAGGTATACTATCATACTGCACTTATATCCATTAACCATCACCATTTTTATCTTGTTCTTCATCATATCCAAGCCAGACATGGTGAGGTCTTTCCTTTGTGAGATCAATCGACATTTTTACTTTGGCAACACTCCCTCTAGTTATTTTTGGAATGAGGCTAAGTCCAAGAATAGAGCTTTGCCAATTTGAGATAGCAGAGGTGTTAAGATCTTCATGTAGTATAGATACTAGGTAGTTCAGGAATAACCACCCATATAGGAATAATGGGGGAATCCTCATTGGGCTTGAATGTAGAGGTCCAGGCTTCCGGCTTCATCATTTGACCTTAAATATACATGTATTATTTACCCCAAAAAGTTGGATGATCATATTCATTGTCCAAGTCAATATACATAGTTCTAGAATTGAAGTCTGCTATCTTGACTCCTCCCTTGAGTTCAGTTTGGGCAATGAAGCTTCTCCTTATTACTTACATTCTTGGCATAGTATTCATAAATTTTCCATCCACAGTAAATTTGCACCTATCAGCAAACTTGATTATGTATTCATCCCTCTTGACAAACAAAGCAGGTTGACCTTGCTTGGAGGTTATTTTGGGAGGGTTAAATTCAATTGGTTCAAATTGAGCTTCATGCCTAGCTCTCAATCTAGTTGCATAGGAATGAGTAACTGTGGGAGGTGGAGGTGAGGGGTGGTTGGTAGATGGTTTTGCTTTGGGCATTTGTGGATTGGAATTGGTGATGATGGGACTCTATTAGTTTGTGGTTCTTTTTTGAGTTGTTTGGATTATCAAATTTGGTTGAAACCTTAAGAGGGGGATTTATAAGACCTATGTGAATATTGATTTTAGGGATGTGGGAGAGCTTGAACATCAGGAGCTTTCTGATGCACAGTTGAGGGAGCCACAGTTTAATCATCAATTTTTGGGGTTGGTTCTTGAAAATTCTTTTGACAATCACTTTCCTAAGTATCATGTCAAGCTTGAGGATTGCTTGGATCACCCAATTGGTTACCAGAGGTAGCTTGGGCATTTTGTCAAATAGTTGGTGAGCTTGACTGCACTAAATCACCTTTTTGCAATATTGTGGAAATTGGCTCGATGGAAATTTGGTTTGATGGGTGGGAAACAATCTCCTGAGTTCTAGGAGTCATTTGGCATTGGTTTTGGGGCAATTGGTTTACCAGAGCACCATGCCCGACCAACTAGTGAAGGATTGGACTATGCAATTGATCATGATGATCAATTTCCATGTTAGACTGGTTTTAAACTTGGAATACATGTTCTTTAGGTGTCGTAGAAAGGTCTCCAATCAGTGGTGGTGGACAATTTGGCCAAAAAGTGGACACTTAATTTCGTCGAACATCTGGTAGGTTTAAACTGTATGTGGACTTCGATTGCAAAATTGAGGCAATTGGTTGACACCCATGTGAAATTGGAGCTTCTATTGTGTTCTCCTCATCAATATAAGCTAGAACTCCATCTCCGACTACTTCAATGTCATCGGCAACTTTGCAAAAGGTCGGAGGTGATGATTTGACGGTGGAATTGGCTACAATTTGGTGGGTAGGTGCGCATTGAGGTGGGGAACAATCTTTATGGTGTGAAATTTCATTTTTGGACCCAGAATTGGCTTGGTAAATTTTTAAAGCTCCCAGGTGATTCACTGCTACAGTGATCGCAATGCCATTTTTAAGATCTATAGCTATTAGGAAGGAGTTTCTGGATGATTCTTGCTGGGGTGGGCGCACCTTAAGTAGGGGTTCTTTTGTGATCGGTCCGGTGGTTTTTGGCCCTGGATGGTGGAGCACTGGTCATACAGGCTTGGCTGTATTACTGTAGCGGGCAGTCGCCTCTCTAGAGATGGATTCCTTCCAAGTCACTACTGGGCATTTCTTTTAAAGACTTGGACCAAGAAAAGATGAACATTCCTTCAAAGTGAACACTCCATAATAATCCCCATTGCTGCCCCACATGGCGCATCGTCCCATGCGGCACACCTGTGCATTTTTTATAGAGTAACAATCTTATTTCGGCTAGAAGACGGTGGTTTCATTTCGGCCCGGCCCTACTTGGTATAAATACATGTAAAAACGTTATTTTTGGGACTTTTGACACATCTTAGACCTAAGGAATCTAATGACGAGGTGGATGGATAAGCAAAAGCACACGAATTTCATCATTCAATCCTTATTCAAGTCAAGAGTTTGGGTCGTTTTATATTTTTCTTTAACTTAAATATATTTGTGATATATTGCTCCAAATCTATAGAGTAGTTCTCTTTAGGGTTTGATGGATTTGGTGTATTGGTATTTGTTAGTGGATTATACTCTAGTTTTATGTATTGAATCATTTTGGTTGTTTTAATTATTGCATCTATATTCACTTGTTAATGCAGTCGAGAGAGGCATAACTTGTGATATCTTTGCATTCTATTTTGTTAGTTGAATTCATTAATTCTTCTTAGTAATCAAAAGAGGCTAGTTGAGTTATTGATTAAACCTAGTTAGGAGGATAATCGATAGAGGTTCTCCTAAAGACCAACCCATTACGAATTTTTGAATATCTTCACCGGGCTTAATTTAGTTCATCTTGTGAGGTTGAGATTTAATCGAGAGAGTAGAAACGGTTGAACTAATATTTGAGTGAATTCGAGAGAATCACTTGAACATTATAAGTGAATTAACTACAGTTAGATCCCAAAGAATTATCTTGCACCTATCCTATCAAAACCCTGTTTTCTCCCAATTGATAACCTTCCTTGCTCGTTGCTTGCATCGATTGTCATTATCCAATTGTTTAGACTCTTAGTTAATTTAGTTTTAATCATATAATTATCAATTATTGATCATCGTGGATAGTAATATAGCTACAAACTACGATAATACTGTTTAACTCCAGTACTTGTGGATACGATATTATATTTTACTATATTCGAATAGCGAGCACATTTAAGTGTGCGTTTTGCGCCTGTCAAATTTTGGTGTCATTCTTGGGGATTGGCAATCAATAGTGTTTGAAATATTTTGTAGTGCTAATTCAGCAATTTTTATTTTTTTCTCTTTTTATGCTTGGTTTTCTTTAACTTTGCGCAGGCGACCGGTTAGATTAAAGCATGACTCGATCTTTTGGGGGGGAAATTGCAACCGTATAAACCAAAAATTTAGAGATAACTACGGTAGTTGAGGAAGGAAAGAAATCTCCCCGAGGATACAGAGAAGGTTGGGCAAACCTCAACGAAATAAAATATGGCTGGAGATGATGAAAATGTAGATTTGGTTGTGAGATAGGTAGCCTAACTCAAAGAGAAAGCTGCAATGGATGCTAAAGAGCAGCACTTAGAGATGCACAAATTGACTATGAAGAGGAGAGGGCTTAGACAATTGCTCAGAATCAACCTTTGGTTCCAGACCTGTTTGGAAACATAGCTCCAGGTGTTGGGAGACCACTTGGCGATTATACTAGACCGGTCTACAAACAAGGTTTATCAAGAGTGAGACCTCCTCTAGTTGTAGCCAATAATTTCAAATTGAAGCAATGGTAACTTCAAACCCTTCAAAATTATTGTGTCTTCAGAGCAAATCAAAATGAAGATC
The DNA here is from genome assembly GCA_026770625.1 of Nicotiana glauca. NCBI lineage: Eukaryota > Viridiplantae > Streptophyta > Magnoliopsida > Solanales > Solanaceae > Nicotiana > Nicotiana glauca. The sequence goes on along the minus strand of MU695165.1, from coordinate 21,748 downwards.
CAAATAACCATCTAATGGACTTCAAGGAGATCATGAACACTTTTCAATACAATGGTGTGTCACAAGATGCAGTGTAATTAAGGGCATTCCCCTTCACACTCAAAGATGATACAAAACATTGGCTTTGAAGCTTTCCCAATGGATTTATTAGAATATGGGATGAGATGACCAGAAAATTTTTCGATAAATATTTCTCATCAGCTAAGACGGGAAAGTTTAGAAGAGAGATTTGTAACTTCTGCAGAATGAGACCAAAATTGTGTTTGAAGATTAGGAGAGGTTTAAGGATATAGTTCGAAAGTGTCAACGTAGCAAAATAGAACTATGGATGCAACTCCAAGACTTTTGGGATGGATTGACACCAGCCTCACGCAGAACTTTGAGCAATGCAGCTGGAGGCCCGTTGAGGAAAAAGACTCTAGAGGAGATAGTCACAATCTACGTAAGTTATCTGAAGATGCAAATTAGTGGCCCTCTGAGATTGCTTAAAGAAGAAGATCAACTGGTTATCACCAAGTTGATACTAATATATCTGTGTAGGTACATCTTGATTCTATGGCCAAAGAAATAAGAAAGCTAACCTTAGGCTCGATACATAATGAGCCTCATGCAGCCTGTGATATATGTGCAAGAGGACACCCTACTCATAAGTGTCAAGCGTCAATAGAAGAAATGAATGTTGTGTGTAACTATAACTTTAATACAATGGGTCAAAAGCACCCCGATTTTTTATGGAGTTCACCTGGAGGTACTACAAATTCATGGCAACAAAACAACCCTATATTTCAGGGACAAGAAGCTCCAGGTTTCCAACATAAGCAGAGGCAACATTTTCAGCCTCAACAATCAAATCAATCTGGGTTATAATATCTTATGAAATCATTTATTATCAAGACGGATGGGAGATTAGATGCTCATGGTGCAGTTGTCAAAGAACTTGGCAGAGGTTTACGGAACTTGGAGAGCCATGTGGGACAAATTGCAACTATATTGTCTGAGAGAATCCTGGGTACTTTGCCAGCTGATACTGAGAAGAATCCCAAAGAAACGGTAAATGATGTGACCTAGAGAAGCGAGTAAGTGTTGAAAGAACCCACTCCAGTCAAAAAGAGGTGAAACCTGAAAAAGAAAATAGGAAGTAGTTGAAGAATGATGATAAGAAGAAGAAAGACAAGAAGGGAGTAGAGAAGAAGAACGAAGGAACAAGATGTGAGCGAGCATATCATTGCTCTACCTTTTCCCTAAAATCTCTACAGAGAAAAGTTGGACAAGCAGTTTGAGAGATTTCTAGATATGCTTAGACAAGTTAATGTCAATTTATCATTCACAGAAGTGTTCTCACAAATGCCAGCTTATGCCAAATTCTTGAAGGAGATACTTACAAAGAAGAGAAATATTGAAGAGACCTCAGTGGTCAAGCTCACAGAGCATTGCAGTGCAATATTGCAAAATAAACTCCCACAAAAGTGTGGAGATCCAGGGAGTTTTACAATACTTGCTATTTAGGCACTCTTAACTTTGATAAATCTTTATGTGATTCTGGGGCCTCAATTAATTTAATGCCTTTGTCTATTTACAGGAAACTGGAGAATGAGCTTGGAGAGATAAGGTCTGCACCAATATCTTTGCAGCTGGCAAACCAGATGACTATGATACCCAAGGGGATAGATGAAGATGTCTCAGTTCGGGTAGATAAGTTCGTATTTTCTGTAGAATTTATAGTGGTGAAGATGGAGGAGAACAAGAGATACCCCTCATCCTAGGAAGACCATTCTTAGCAACGGGTAGAGAAATTTTAGATATATATGAGAGGAAGCTCATTCTGAGAGTGGGGGAGGAGAATGTAACCATCAAGATGGATGTAGAAATGGGGGTGAAAAGGGAGAAGTCAGCTGCAAGTGTCAAGTGGAAAGTGAAGGGTTCAAAAGAGAATACTCCAGTGATTGAGAGAGATAAGTATGGGGTGTACCCCAAGAAGGCTGAGAAGAAGCTATCTGCATAGATGTGTCCACTAGTTCCGGTGCGAAAATGGAGCCCGACTAGATATTCAGGGAAGTTTCCTCTACCTTATGATTTTCAATTGCGTGTCATGGGGAAATGCCGCAACTTAAAGTGTGGGGTGGGGGATATTTATATGTTGTATGTATATTAGTCTTAGTTTCTTTTTGTTAGTGGTAGTAGTTAGATAGAAAACTCAAAAAAATTGAAAAAAACATTAAAATTTTAAAATTTTTTATTTTTCCCATGATGGATATCATATCGACAGGTTTCTTGACGGATTAAAATCGAAAGAAAAGGACAAAAGTATTTTATTTTGTTGGTATTGTAAAAATCCCCCTTAGTTTTAATTTGTTCCACGATTCTTTTCCAAGGGTTTTGTTTGAACCGGCTGTAGTTAGTTTCTGTTTTGTAGGAGTAGAAGTAGGAAACCTTGTGCTATGATTTGAATTACAGCAATATCTCTTAACTTTATTATGCCTTGAGGGAATAGTGAGTGCTTTAGTTGTGACGCTTAGACTCAGTTTGTGACTCCTGTATAAGTACCTTAAATTTATGATCTTAACTTTGCTTAACTGCTTTGACTAGAGTGTCTTGATAATCCAATCTTGAGTAAGTCATGTGCCATGTGTGTGTGAAGTTTTTGTGTTATTCTGTGCATTAAATTTGATGTCTAGAACTTGCCTCGTATTTGCAAAGCGAAATAGTAGTTTTATTCAGTTTTGAAAGTGATATAGGAGTTTCTTTGTTGAGCCGCCTATATGCTATTACCCACCTAATTGTTATGTATCTTAGTTAATCCCTTTGATCCTGTAATCTTGTTTTTTTAGCAACCACATTGCAAACCTTATCCATTTTCTTGAATTGACCATCTATTTGAACATTTTCACCTCTCATGAGCACTTGAAATTGTTATAAACTTTGTGAAAGTTGAAGTGTGGGTGGTTGGTTTGGATTTTTAGTGGAACTAATGAAATAAGGAGAAAGGTGCACTGTTTTGAAAAAGTAAGAGCCACTTGAATTGAAAAAGAAAAAAAAATAGTTGCATTGTTGTGAACAAGATTCATTGATAAGTGGTAACTCTTTATGTAATTGTGCTTAAAGAAGTAGGGGGTTAATATATATTTATGTGAAGGTAGAGCTTTGGTTTGACATAAGTGTGGGGTATTAAATGTTAAAGTGTATGTATTAAAGTGCTTAGGGAGGTGTAGTCACTCTTATATCTAAATGTATCCTACCGTCCCGCAACCTACATTACAACCAATTAAAGTCCTACTTGATCCGTGGCTGAATGAACTCAATTAGTAGAGTAGTACACTATGGGCAAGCTTATGGTTTATCTTGTTTAGCATATGAATGTTATTTCTGAGAGTAAGCGAATTCCTTCTTTATATTTGACGCTCAGGTACTTTCAGTTATTATACTATCAGTTTAGTTTCAGGTTTCAGTTATTATGTTACCTTACATACTCGGTACATTATTTCGTACTGACGTCCCTTTTTCTGGGGACGCTGCATTTCATGCCTGCAGGTCCTGATGGCTAGATAGACCTTCCAATAGACTAAATCAAACATCATCTTAGTTGGTAAGCTCCTCGGAGTTACCAAGTCTATACCGTGGAGTCCATTTTATATATACAGGTTTAATGTGTAGGTCGAGGCCCTGTCCCGGCCATGATACAGTTCATTATCTCTAGAGGCTTATAGATGAGTCTTGTGCATTTTTTATATCAGTATTGTGGCTTTACCAGCCCTATGTAGATGTTTAGTTTGATATTGTTGGTCGTATGAATTATTTTAAGATGGTTCAGAATTGTCACAACCCAAGTTCTCCCTCTGTGAACTGTCGTGACGCCACCTAGTCTCTACGACTAGGTAAGCCTAACATTTGCAGAAAATGAAATGAAAACATAAAAGCTAACAACTAATAGGTAAATTTTAATAAAAAAATTAAGATGTCTCTTGGTATATACAATAACCACTCTCGATGTGTTCTTAAACTCTCCCAAAACTCGAAATATCGCAAGTCACAAGCTACATAAAGAAACACTCTTTCTATAATCCAGAGTCTATGAAAAGGAAATACAAGAAGTGTTTGACATGGGGAAGAGTAGATAGGGACTCCTAGGTTTGTGGACGCAGAAGATACACCTTGAAGTCTCTACAGCTGGCTCGCCTCACTGATAGTGCGGCTAAAAAGCGTTACCCGGATTTGCACAGGAAAAACATGTGCAGGGAAGGGCATGAGTACAACACAACGATACCCAATAACTGCCAAGCCTAACCTCGGTCAAGTAGTGACGAGATCAGGCCAGGACCCTACTGCTGTGTATAAAATAAAATAAGACAGAATGAAATATTGCAGCAAAAATAAATAATGTAATTCAACAAGAATTTAATCATAGAAAAGCAATAGCTCGGAACACAGAGATAACAACAGGGGATCTCCCAAGGCACCGTTTCGTAGTCCCAAACATAAATGTGCAGGGGGATCTCCCGGAATACCGTTACGTAGTCTAGAAATAAACATGCAGTGCTGGGGGGATCTCCCGAAATACCGTTTTGTAGTCCCAAAGTAAATATGCAGTACATGAGGATCTCCCGGAATACCGTTCCGTAGTCCCAAAGTAAATATGCAGCTCAAACAATAAAATTAAAACTACAACAATCCTACAATTTAGATTAAGTACAAGTAAATGAAGAAGTAGGAAGTTACTAACCATGTTGCACAGAGTTCAGATAAGCAATTAAAACACGTAGACATGTTGTTCTAAACAAAATAGGTAATTACATATGCTAGTGTAGCTAAATTAATACAAAAACATATATTTTAATTAATGAAAATGGAGTTATTCAACAAATAGTCCGTGTACACACTCATCACCTCACGTACACGACGCTCATATATCAAACAGTACCAAATCTTAAGGGAAGTTTCCCCACACAAGGCTAGGCAAGCCACTTACCTCGAACCAAGCTCAAATCAATCCACAATGCATTTCCCGCAAATATCCAACTCCGAGTGGCCCAAATCTAACCAAAATCAATTACATAACATAAATATAACTTCAAGAAACTAATCTAGCTAAGGAAATCAAAGCTAATGCAAGAAATTAGAAAATCGCGCCAAAAAGTGTCCCCAGACCCACGTCTCGGAATCGGGTAAAAGTCACAAATTATGAACACCCATTCACTCACGATTCTAACCACACCAAATTTACTCAAATTTGATACCAAAATCTCCATCAAAACCCCAAAATTTGGCCTAAGAACTTTTCTCAAATTTTCCCTATTTTCCAACTCAAATCCATAATTAAAAGATGAAATCAACATTGGATTAATGAAATACAACCAAAAACGAGTTAGCAATTGTTCTCCCAAATCTCTCTCTGAAAATCCCTCGAAGAATCACCAATTTCCGAGCTCTCAAGTCCAAAAATGAAGAAAGAATTCAAACCCTCGAAATCCTCTTTTTTCTGACCAGCAAACTCGCTTCTGCGAGCCTTCAACTGCACCTGCGGGAAAATCATCGCAGGTGCAAAAATAACTTAAGTCCTCAAGTTCCGCATCTATGATAAGGTGGCCACATTTGTGCGTGCGGCACCTGCGGAAAGTCTCCTGCTTCTGCGGTCCTTGACCGCTTCTGCGAACACACAAGCACATTTGCGGGCATTACAGATACAGAATTCTCCTCACACCTGTGATCTAAGCCTGGGCTTCCCAAATCCGCTTCTAGACTTGATTTTTCCGCATTTATGAACCGCACCTGCGGTCTCCCCACCGCAGGTGCAAAAACACCAAATTTCTAAAATTTCAGCAATGGCCTAAGTCCAAATTTCAACCCGAAACACACCCAAGGTCCTCGGGACCCCAACCAAATATATCAACAAGTCCTAAAACACCATACGAACTTATTCGAGCCCTCAAATCACATCAAACAACACTAAAATCATGACTTACCCTCCTATTCAAACTTAAAGAACTTGAAACTTCCAAATTAAACAAATAATACCGAAACCAACCAAATCACGTCCAATTGACCCCAAATTTTGCAAACAAGTCATAATCAACACTACGGAACTACTGCAACATCCGTAATCAGAATCCAACCCTGATATCAAAAATTCGACTTTCGCCATTTCAAGCCTAAATGAGCTACGGACCTCCAAAACACAATCTGGACACGCCCCTAAGCCCAAAATCACCCAACGGAGCTAACTGAATCGACGGAACTCCATTCCTAAGTCGTCTTCACATAGATACGATTAGGGTCCTAATTCTAAGACTTAAGCCTCCGTTTAGGTACTAAGTTTCCCAAAACACTCCAAAAACCAAAACGGAACCTCCCGAAAAGTCACAATACAAGAAATAGATATGGGGGAAGCAGTTAATAGGGGATCAAGGTTCTAACTCTTAAAATGACCGGCCAGTTCGTTACATCCTCCCCCTCTTAAAACAATCGTTCGTCCTCGAACAAACATAGAAACATACCTAAAGTGGTGAAAGATGAGGGTAACGGTTGTGAATATCCTACTCAGTCTCCCAAGTCGCCTCCTCGACCGGCTGACCCCTCCACTAAACCTTTGCTAATACAATATTCTTTGACCTCAGCTTCCGAACCTGCCTGTCCAAAATAGCCACTGGCTCCTCAACATAGGATATATCCTTGTCCAACTGGACTGAGCTAAAATCCAACACATGAGATAGATCGATACTTTCGGAGCATGGAAACAAGGAATATCGGATGAACTACTAGTAGACTGGGAGGCAAGGAAAGCTCATAAGTAACCTCCCCAACTCACCGCAACACCTCAAAAGGACCAATGAACCTTGGGCTTAGCTTGCCCTATTTTTAGCACCTCATAACACCCTTCATAGGAGAAACCCAAAGTAAGACTCGCTCTCCGACCATGAATGCAACATCGTGAACCTTCCGGTCCGTATAACATTTTTGTCTGGAAAGGACTGTACGAAATATATCCAGAATCATCTTAACCTTCTCCAAGGCATCTAGAACCATGTCTATACCCAATAATCTGGCCTTGCCCGGTTTGAACTAACCCACTGGGGATCGATACCGCCTACCATACAGAGCCTCATATGGTGCCATCTGAATGCTGAACAAATAACTTTTGTTGTAACCAAACTCCGCAAGTAGCAAGAACCAATCCCAAAAACCTCCAAACTCCATCACACATGCACGGAGCATATCCTCAAGAATTAGAATAGTGCGCTCGGATTGTCCGTTCGTCTGAAGGTGAAATATTTTCCTTACCTCTACCCGAGTACCCAACTCATGTTGTACCGCACTCTAGAACTGTGATGTAAACTGCGTACCCCGGTCAGATATGATAGATTCCAACATACCATAGAGTGTGACAATTTCACAAATATAAACTCGAGCCAGCTACTCGGAAGAATAGGTAGTCATCACAGGAAAGAAATGAGCTGACTTGGTCAGCCTATCTACAATCACCCAAACTGCATCAAACTTCCGCTGAGTTCGCGGGAGTCCAACAATGAAATCCATAGTGATCCACTCCCATTTACACTCAGGAATCTCTCGCTTCTGAAGCAACCCACCCACCGCCGATGCTCGTACTTCACCTACTTGCAATTTAGGCATCGAGCAACATATTCCACTATGTCTTTCTTCATCTTCCTCCACTAGTGATACTGCCTCAAGTCCTGATACATCTTCGCGACACCCAGATGAATAGATTACTGCGAGCTATGAGCCTCCTAAAGAATCAACTGACTCAAACCATCTACATTAGGCACACATAGCCTGCCCTGCATCCTCATTGTACCATCATCCCTAATAGTAACCTCCTTAGCATCACCGTGCTGGACCGTGTCCTTCATGAAAAAAGGATGGGGGTCATCATACTGGTGCTCCCTGACAAAATCATAAAGAGAAGTACGAGATACCACACAAGGCAATACTCGACTCGGCTCAAAAATATCCAATCTCACAAACTAGGTAGCTAAGGCCTGAAAATCCAAAGCCATGCGCCTCTCTGCTGCTAGTAGATATGCAAAACTTCCCAAATTCTCTGCCTAGAGACTCATAGCATCAGCCACTAAATTGGCCTTCCCAGGGTGGTACAGAATGGTGATATCATAATCCTTAAGTAGCTCTAACCACTTCCTCTGACGAAAATTAAGATCCTTATACTTGAACAGATACTGCAAACTCCGGTGATCGGTGTAAATCTCACAAGGGACACGGTACAAAGAATGCCTCCAAATCTTCAAGGCATGAACAATAGCAGTTAACTCGAGGTCGTGGATAGGATAGTTATTTTCATGAACCTTCAGTTTTCTCAATGCGTAGGCAATCAACCTACGGTCATGCATCAATACCGCGCCGAGGCCAACTTGTGACACATCACAATAGACTGTATAAGACCTCGAACATGAAGGCAATACCAATACTGGGGTTGTAGTCAAAGTTGTCTTAAGCTTTTAAAGCTCTCCTCATACTCCTTTATCAACCTGAATGGAGAACCCTTCTAGGTCAACCTGGTCATAAGTGTTGTAACAGATGAGAATTCCTCAACAAATCAATGGTAATACCCCACCAAACCAAGGAAACTCTAGATCTCTGTAGCTGAGGATGATCTGGTCCAACTCTACATCACCTCCACTTTATTTGGATCCACCTTGATCCCTTCACTCGACACCCATGACCCAAATATGCCACGAAATCCAACAAGAACTCACATTTTGAGAACATTGCATAGAATTATTTCTCTCTCAAGGTCTAAAGCACAGTCCTTAGGTGCTGCTCATGATCTTCTCGACTTCGAGAGCACACCAAAATATTGTCAATAAATACAATGAAGAATGAGTCAAGATAAGGCCAAAATACACTGTGTATCAAATACATAAATGCTGCTAAGGCGTTGGTCAGCCCAAATGACATCACAAGGAACTTGTAATGACCATACCGAGTTCTAAAAGTTGTCTTTGGGATATCTGGCACCCAAATCTTCAACTTATGATAACCTGAATGCAAATCAATCTTGGAAAACACTCGGGCACCTTGTAACTGATCAAACGGGTCATCAATACGAGGCAAAAGATATGGTTCTTCACTTTAACTTTGTTCAACTGTCGATAATCAATGCACATATGCATAAAACCATCCTTTTTCTTCACAAACAAGGCAGGAGAACCCTAAGGTGACACACTAGGTTGAATGATGCCCTTATCAAGCAATTCTCGCAACTGTTCCTTCAACTCATGGGGGGCATACGATAAGGATGAAAGAGATGGGCTGAGTGCCCAGCAACAAATTAATGTCAAAATCAATATCTCTGTTGGGAGGCATGCTCGAAAAATCAACTGAAAATACATTTGGGAAATCCCTCATTACTAGGACTCACTCAACTGTTGGGGTACAATAGTGACATCTCTCACATAGGCTAGATACGTGTCACACCCCTTCTAACCCATTCGTTAA
>MU695164.1:0-16071 GCA_026770625.1 Nicotiana glauca | reverse complement strand
GGTCATAAGACACCTCAAGCCATTTCTTTGGCTCATGTCATCCTCGTGACGGTTAAACTCGTTTCCTCTAGTGTCTTGGCTGGTTAGTAAGTACCATTTGCTAAATAGAAATTCCATACGAAACACATAGTCTCTAATACCACCAAGTATATTTTTAGATTTACACCCACATGTGATGATTAGGCAACAAATTAAACATTTTTAAGATTGTACTCATCAACCAGATGTCGAGATCTGATGCACCTCCATGCGCACAACTGAAAGATCTCCTTGCACATATATATCCTCGATTCTAATCGACACATGGTAATAATGGTTGAGCATCCCTCGCCCTCTTATACCCTTTTTACGATATCCCAAACCATTGGCGTAGTGCGCAATTCCATATATGAGTGGATGCAAAAGAACATAGGATATATGCTTCAAGCTGAATAAATATCGCACGATAAGGAATGAAAGAAGTGAGGTTATCCTAATAGTTCTATAGCCTCTCGAAGATAAGTACAGACGTCTCCGTACCGATCCACAAGACTCTACTAAACTCGCTTATGACTTGTAGCACCTGTGAACCTAGAGCTCTGATACCAACTTATCACGACCCAAAAATCCCTCCGAAGGAGTCGTGATGGCACCTAGTATCTAAACTAGGTAAGCCTAACATTAACTGAAATAACATCGATATTTATCAACTTCAAATAAAATTTTCACTAAACAATTTACAATTCCCAAAACCGGTAGTACAAGTCATAAGCCTTTCTAAGAGTAGTTATACAATATAATTACATCACTGATCTGAAACAAAGGGAACAAATGGAAATAAGTACAGTTGAAGGTGACTTTGAGGACTGCGAACGCTATAGAAGGTTTACCTTGAGTCTCCACCGCAACGAATAGCTACCATCGATCAAATGCCTGGATCTGTACACAAAAATGTACAGAAGTATAGTATCAGCACAACCGACTCCATGTGCTGGTAAGTGTCTAGCTGACCCCGGCGAAGTAGTGACGAGGCTAGGACCAGACACTCACATAAACCTGTGCAGTTTATAGCATACAAAATAATAGGAAGCAAATAATAATAATGACAACAATGATCAACCAGTGATATAAATAGCAGGCAACAAGAACACCATAATTGCTTCTCAACAAATAATAAATACAAGTACAATCAATTAATCGAGCCCTTCAAATATAAATCTTTCGCCTATAAATCCTTCAAGTAATAATCTCTAAGATAATATGCTTTAATATATTTCCTTCAAATAAGTATCTTCCAAGTAAGGACCTTTCGAATATAATTCTTTTGGGTAAAGGTCACCGTGTGACGCCTCATTTTATAATCATAAATAATATAGGTCACATCCCACTTTCATATTATTACGGCACTTCGTACCCACATATTTTTGTCTCTTATTGTACAAAAATATCCTCATATTATTCAGTTCACATGCTCCATAACCCAATACAATAAAGAATGTTCAAGAAAACTCATTCACTTAACATAAAGTAGAGTACATCTCCCAACGCAATTAGGAAATCAATAAGAAAAGATGAAGTTATTATTTTTAGAAATCATTTGATAAAGAAAATACTCCTTTCAATTGAAGTACAATATCGAATGAATTATTACCTTTAATACGGAAACTCAATAAATAAAAAGTATAGAAGAAATTCCTTTTCAAGTAAAGTACAACCTCAAATGGTTTAAGGAAAATTTAGCTGAGAAATCAATTGAGTTAAAAATATAACAATTGTTGAAATCTAAAGTATTGAATATATATAAAGTAGTAAGGCGAGGTATTCTCAATGCTATGAATTCCTACACAAAGGATCACAGTCGTAAAGCAAATCTAAACCATTAAAACACTTGAATTGTAACAACACAAATACGTGGTCGGCGTGCCACACGATCCCATTTCATAATATATAAGTGGTCGGCGTGCCACACGATCCCATTTCATGATATATATGTGGTCGGCGTGCCACACGATCCCATTTCATAATATATAAGTGGTCGGCGTGCCACAACGTCCCATTTCATAATATATAAGTGGTCGGCGTGCCACACGATCCCATTTCATAATATATAAGTAGTCGGCGTGCCACACGATCCCATTTCATAATATATAAAGGTTTCCCGGCAAGGGAACAAGTATCAATTCAACTATCCCGGCAAGGGAGAATACAAGTAAACAGTTAATTCCCGGCAAGGGAGCAACATTAATAATATAGATTTCCCGGCAATAGAACAATTTATGCCTCTTTCTCTTTCTTTCACTTTTATTTCATAACTCACTCGGACACTTGAGCCAATGCTCCAAAGTATGCAATTATCTCATAAACTTTCACAATTCGTATTATAACTTGAGCCAATACTCCAAGGGTTCAATCAACTCACTTGCTTTCACAATTTCATAATATAAATTGACAAATTACTCCTCGATGTTCAAGAACTACAATTACTTTATTAACTTTCCCAGCAAGGAAACAATACTATCAAAACAAATATCCTGACAAGGGAACAATAATATCAAACAAATATCCCGGTAAGGGAACAATAATATCAAACAAATATTCCGGCAAGGGAGAAAGATGCTATAATAAACTATCCCGGCAAAGGGGAACCAGCTATGACCAAACTTATGAAATTTCTACTTAACACAATTGATACAATTACTCAGTCATAACAATTACTTGCTCAGCTTCAAAGATCTTCAACCAAGTTCTCATAAGCATCAAATAAAAATACAACAATTTAGTAATTTAGGACTCACGGTCATGCTCGACCCCCAACGTATAGATACTCGTCACCATGCCTATAGGTCGGACACATCACATAACAAAAAGCAAATATACTCAACTCTTATTCCTTCAAGCTAGGGTAGACCAAACACTTACCTCGCTTTGCAATCAATTCAAAATTCCAATAAGACTTTGCCTCATGAATTCATCCGAAGCTTCAAATCTAGTCATAATAATTCAATATACTCAATATAAATCGTATGAATTAATTCCATATGAATTTATAAATTTTTCGGATTAAAATCTGAAATTTAGCTCAAAAATTGCACGTGGGGCCCACATATCAGAATCTGACGAAACTCATAAAATCCGACAACCCATTTCAATATGAGTTCAACCATACAAAAATTATTGAATTCCTATGTCAAATGGACCTTCAAATCTTAAATTTTCATTTTTGAAAAGTTTTACTAAAACTTCAATTTCTTTCATCCAAATCCGAAACAAACGATGAATATTGATATAGACTCATGAAATGTAATCACTTACGGATATAGAATACTTACCCAAGTCGAAATCATGAAAACCCCCTTTGAAATCGCCCAAATCCGAGCTTGAATGACCAAGAATGGAGGAAATCTAATACCCCTTCGATTTTTACAATGCCCAGGGGTATTTTAGGTATTTCCCGCGGACAGAAAACTCTTGAACTGCCGCAATTATGACACAGGTCCGGTAAAATAGTCATAACTTTTTGTATACATATCCAAATGATGAACGGTTTGATTCTGTAGCAACTAGACTCAGAGATATTTAATTTGATAGGTTGTGCATCACACGACTCGTTATATCCACCTAGATATGCTCGTCCAAAGTGAGGTCTTGTGCGTTCTCATTTGCAAATTTTGTATATTATGTAATTTTCAACTTGGCTTAGACTTAGGACCTTCCTTAGACCTCATATCACTTATAGTATGTTTCGTACACTTGATACCATATCCGATTGGTATTCATAATACTAATAGACCTTTTTCACATATAAACTAATATAATTAGAACACGTCAACTTTCTTATTTCGCCAAAACACGCCGAATTGTCCTGTGGACTTCCAAATCCAAATTCGGACACACGTCTAAGTCTGAAATTACCATACGAAGCTATAGACATCGTTAACATTCCATTTCGGGATCGTTCACTCAAAAGTCAACTCTCCGGTCAACTCTTTCTATTTGAGCTTTAAAATTAAGATTTGTTTTTTTTTCCTTCTTTAAATTTAACTCTAAATCTTACGAATTCCAAACTCGACCATACATGTGGGTCGTGATGCATATTACGAAGCTTCTCAAGGTCTTATACCGTTGAATGGAAATGCGAATTCTTAAAACAAAAATTTGGATCGTTACAATCCGCAAATGCGGTACCGCAGAAGCGGACATTGGGTCGCAGATGCGAAAATGTCTGGGCAGAAAGTATAAATTGTGGCCTTCGCGATTTTGAGATATTTTCACCATTTCTACTTAGGTTTTGGAGCTTTTTGGACGATTTGAAAGTGGGATTTCAAGGGAACTTCATTGAGGTGAGGAAATTGGACTTAAAACTCGTCTCTATGCTATTAATTCACGGATTAGAGCTATAATTATGGGAAATTAATGGTTAAAATTGGGGAAACTAGGGCTTGGAAACTTAGACTTTTGCTTGAGGATTTGAAGGATAATTTGAGGTCGGATTTGAGAACTTTTGATAGGTACGAACTCCTGGGGAGATAAGGAATCTATTAATGTAAAAGGTATCGAATTTCGAGATGTGGGCCCAGTGGTCGGGTTTTGGTAATTTTGGGATTTGTGCCATTTATTGATTGTTTTTGCTTGGGCTTCGTTCCATTAGCCTATTTCGACGTCCTCGTTCTGCTTTGTATAGATTTGACGCGAGTGGAGGCCGATTTGAGGGGCAAAGGCATCGCGAGTTAGAGATTTGTCCGGTTCGAGGTGAGTAATGATTGTAAATGATGTTCTGCGGGTTTAAGACCCCGAATTGCACATCCTTATGCTATATTAAGGTGACGCACATGCTTGATGACGAGCGTGGGGTCGTACACTGATAGGGATTGTGAATTAGTCCGTCCCGAATGACTATTTTACCACGTATTTGACTAAAATCTATTTGCTATCATCATTGTTTGAGTTGAATGCCATATTCGGGCCTATGTTTTAGAATCACTGTTTTACTATTTCCCGAGTGGCTTGTGAGTATTTTTGATTGAGTAAGGTAAGGGCCTATGTTTTGAGGAAACATTGATCATGATTTGAGGCCGAGGGCCTGAGATATGTACGCCACGATGTGGCTTGATTGATATGAGTCCGAGAGCCTAGAGTTGATGCCACGAGATGGCTTGATATTGCGCTTGGGCAGTAAGGGGGCCCTCCAGGAGTCTGCACACCCCCAGTGAGCGCGGGTACCATTGTGATGTGAGATTGAGCCCGAGGGGCTGGTATTGTTCTGGAATGTTGTCCGAGGGCGGATTTGTTGATATATTGTGCCCGGGGGGCAAACCTCTATGTGTTTATTTCCCTTAATTGTCTGTCAATTACCTGCTTTATTTTTGAAAAGGCCTTTTTATGGAGTTACATTTGAGTTAAAGGACTTTTACCTATCATTCACTGATTTATTATTTTTAAATGATTTTACTACTTCATTATAGAATGCTTTGTGCCTTACGTGATTTCTTGCTTTCAGTATTTATTTAAATTTGTTACTCTCTGAGTTGGAATACACACTTTACTTCCTTCACCCTGTATGCAGATTCAGGCGCATCTGGTCCTGCTCCCGAGTGCTAATACTTCCAGCTTCAGGCGGATTCGAGGAGTCTTTAGGTAGTTGTTGGCATTCGCAGGCCGGAGCTCTTCCTTATCTTATTTCTTCATGTTCTTAGTTTCTGTATTAAACTCTGTAGTTCGATTTGGAGTATTCCGGATTTGTTTAGATGCTCATGACTAGTGACATCCCGGTATCGGGCTGTGTTAGGTTGTTCTTCTGCATATTTATGATAGTATCTGCTACTTTGGACTATTTAAGCATGTTTTAGACTGTTTTCTTGTTGTTTAACTGTTTAATATTGAATTGGGTATAGTTGGCTGGCCTTATCTTCACGAGAGGCGCCATCACAGTCGGGTCCGGGTTTAGGGTCGTGACACAAATTTTCTTCCATTTTTCCAAATTTTTATCTCAAATTCCCAAATTAAATGATAAAAATAGAGACACAATCATGGAATCTAACCAAAATTAAGTGAAGAATACTTACCCCAATCACCTTTCTGAAATTGCCTTAAAAATGTAGCTCAAGATATAAAAAATGGGCTCAAACCCTCGATTTTGATATTTAACACTGCTGCTCAGATTTTACTTTTCGCGAACGCGGTAGTGCCCACGCGTTCGCGAAGCACAACTGCCTATGACCTGGAAATCCTTTTACGCGAACCCAATGTCCCACTCGCGAACGCTTACCTTAACCACCTCAACCACCGCGAAGAACATTATTCCCCTACTCTCAATAACCTTTCACGAATACGATAGCCTTCCCGCAAACGTGAGGAAGGAATTCTCTACAACAAAATACCAGAAATGTGCCAACTTCTAAAGCCAAGAATTGATCAGTTAGCCACCCAAAACTCACTCGAGGCCCTCGGGACGTCAGCCAAACATACCAACAGATCCCATAATATCATTCAAACTTAGTTGAACCTTTGAATTACTCAAAACAATATCAAAATACCAAATTACTCTCAGATTCAAGCTTAAGAACATCTAAATTTCCAAATTCGACAAACAACGCCGAAACCAATCAAACCTCGTCCGAATGACCTAAAATTTTGCATACACATGGCATTACAAACCTATTCCAACTTTTGAAATTCCATTCCGATCGCGTTATCAAAATTTCCACTATCGACTGAGAAACGCCAAATTTTCAATTTCACCAATTCAAGCCTAATTCTACCACAGACCTCCAAATCACATTCCGGACGTGCCCCCAAGTCCAAAATCACCCAACGAAGCTAGCCAAATCATAAAAATCCAACTCCGAGATCGAATACTAAAAAGTCAAAACTTGGTCAAACCTTTCAAATTTAAAGCTTCAAGGTGAGGATCATTCTTCCATATCTATTTAAATTATCCTAAAAACCAAAACCGGCGATTACATAAGTCATAATACATCATACAGATGCCCTAGAACTGGCGAGCGAAGTGAAAATACTCAAAACGACCAGTCGGGTCGTTACATAATCACCCATTATGTGAAATAATAAAGACATACTAAATGTCAATAGAAATGAATTTAATCAAGAGTTTGAACACATCGTTGAGCAGGTGCGCGAACTAGTTTCCTTACCTCATATCAGCCAAATATTGATCTTACCAACCACCCATTAGATGTGGCACCTACAGTTCCTACATCTTCTACTGCTGCTAACATTGATGAGGTTCATGCATTGGGTTACGATGATGACTGTAACTCTCCAGCCTCGCGTAGTTAGCCAATTTGTTTGGACGTTATTATTGGTCCTTGTGGATTTTTTGCACTTAACGATACTGTTATATGCATTATGCTATATATTTTGGACCTTGTTGAATATATTGTTAATTTATATTAATATCAGTGACTTTTTATTAAGTATATTTAATAGCTTTTATGTAATATGCTTGAACAAGGTACATTTAAAATAATAAATAAAAAGAATTTTTAAAAATTAGAAATATATTAAAAATAAATTAGTGACGGATACTTTCCGTTGCTAAAATTACCACGTAAAATTAAATCTTGCAACCAATTGGCGATAAAAGATTTTTGTTGCAAAAAGCTGGGAAAATTAGCTATAACACGACTAGCGACGAACAATTTCATCGCTAATAAGAACAAACAACGAATTTTGTTATGTATTATAGCGACAAAAGTCGTCAAAATAGCCACAGAAACAAGCAATATAGCGATGGTTATTTCCATCGCTAAACTTTGCTACAGATATATTCTGTTGATAATTCTGTGATGGTTTGGTATTTTTTCTCGCTTTGAGCCTAGCTATGAGCATTTTAGAGACAAACTTGAATCCGTCGCTAAGCAATTGCAGTGACGGAAAATAGTGGTTTAGCGACGGAATACGGCCGTCGCTAAACACTATTTTTTTTGTAGTGAAACAATCCTCACATATCTCAAAAGGAATAAATTTAGTAGTATATTTTGCTGGATTTTCTACATATGAGTACTATGCATCGAATCTGGTGTCTCGTAAACTATGAACTAGACCTAGAAAAAATAAGATTAAGATTACAGAACAATTGGTGAAGTTTAGAACTTCTATAAACCAAAACTTCTTTTATAAACTTAGAGTCTTATTTATCACATTATACTTGCACAATCTTTGTTGTTATCACGACTTTGCGCTAAGTGACCATGCGCGCACCTGATTTTCATGAGTGCTCTGGAAATTGGCAAAAATCTCATTCCCCTCGATATTTCTTTTAGCTAGTGAATCGGCCAAATTTACTTCTGTCTTCACATAAATTATAATTTTAATTCTATCTCTCAGCAACTTCTTTATCACATCAAAGATAAATTTGTTATTTTGTCGTCGAAAGATTTTTTGCTACAAGTATTATAGCTTGACAATCACAATGTATAGACACAAAAGGTTGATTCAACTCCAATAGCAATATTCGCAAAAAGAATTCTCAACTTTTCAGCCTCAATACCAGCCAACTCAAATGTTACAAATTAATATAGCATAATTGATAATACAATTATAGTCTATTTGGCTGATTTTCATATTATTGCACATCCACCAAGGCCGAATGTTGCGGCCAAATGCACACGCAAGTATACGCGATCGTCAAGTAATAAAGTGACTAAAAGTCGGATGTCGAACCCACGAGGACTTGTGATTAACTATTAACTAAATTAGACTATCCTAATTATCTATACAAGAATTAAACCTAGAAGTATTTGATTCTAAACTAATTAAAATAAACAAAAACAAATAATGAACTTTGGACAGAGAATGAGCAGATTTTTATGATATCAATGTAATAAAAACGATCTAGGTTATGGGCTATCTAACATTCCTATTGTATTCTTCAATTGAATTGACTAACTAATTTATCTAGTTTATTAGTTGACAGGGTTAATATTGCTCATAAGAATCTGTCGAGTTCTTACTCTCCTATTCAAGCTAACCTAACGCCTATGTGTCTATGGATTTAGAATCAACAAGAACGCATTTATAATTCCTATAAATCAACCAAGCAAGGCAATTAGGTATATGTCTATCCTAACCGCGAATTCGTTCCCCGATGCCCAGGTTCAAAAACTTGCTCTACTCAATCCTATATGCAATCTAGAATTCCCACTTTCGAGTTCAACTCTAGATTTGTAGATAGTATTCAATTGGTGATCAAGCAATCAAATAATTAAGTGCAAGATTGAATAAATAAACCAATATAATAAACTAAGAAATCAAAATCAATATCCGAATAACAATAGTCATGAAAGAACCACAACCCTAGAACGTGAAGTTTAGCTCCACATAGACATGGTAGCAAAATAACAAATCAAACAAAAAAACATAAAAAGACTATGTTGGTGGAAGAAAAGATAAAACACGGCTTCCACGACGGCTCTGTGCTTGTGTTTTCCTCTCAAAAACGTCCTCCTCCCTCAAAATACCATTTTTCCATGTATATATACCAAGTAGGGTTAGGCCCAAATAATTATACCTTCTCCAATATGAAAAAGGACACTTTTCCGGGTTAGACTAGCGCGGTCGCGCATCTGGGCGCGCTAATGGCCGCGCTAGTTGGACCACTTTCTGTCTTGGATGCGCTATTGACGCACATTGTTCGCCCTGTTCCGTTTCGAATTTGGAAAAATATAAAACATGAAAGTTGTATCCCTTTGAGTTAGATCTCTAACCATATATTGTGGATCCCAAATGGAGTTTTATGAAAAAAAATATATCTATTTTAGTAAACAGTACGCAATCTGCCTACTGGAGTCTTCGTTCGCTCTAACTATCATCCGTTGACCCACAAATACTATCCCGGCTTAATTTCTTGAACTTTTACTCAAACTTTAAATCTACAAATCACTTGAATTCATTCCATAACATCTACATAGCTCAAAATCACTCCTACAAGGCATAAAATACATCATTAGTGCAAAACACTAGCGATCAAAGCTCAAACTCAATTAAAGTGTAGTAAATTAGAGTGTAATAATCGACTAAAATATGCAATTATAGCCTATCATTAACACCCCACACTTAAACTTTGCTCGTCCTCGAGTCAACCAAAAATTTACTCTATCTATGAGCACTTAACATATTCGAAGCACACTACACCAATGATTATGGTTGATAGCAACAATTAAACTCTAGCATATGCAATCATCATACACTTCCCTTTACTTATGTCATTCTTAAAAAATATTCAAACAAAGACAATATGCTCACAACAATCCTAGCCTCAAAAATCGACTCAATATCACAATGCACTCATGGCTTGAACACCCAACATCCTAGAGAAGTCTAATAATGTTACTTATCCTTCGTGAAGCCATGTGCCCTCACAACCAAGGCAAGAGAGTAAGGTGAATCCACACATTTGAATCTCATGATCAAATATATTTTAAGGACTCATATATATCAAAAGAAAATATCTCTCACCCTCACAAAAGAAGTCGCATGCATGTAATTGGTGCCATAGGCTTGCCCTTAATGTAAATATCTACTAGTGTAGGCTCGCTCGATCTAAAATCAATTAGGACTTTTTCATGATTGTAATATGGGCTAAGGGACGGGTAGGATATATTTAGGAATAGTGACTAACCCTCCTAAGCACTTTAACACATCACATAATCAACTTTAAGCGCAATTTCCTCAATCCACTTCACTTTCACAAACAATATCACCCCAAAATTGCTCCCTTCTTCTTTAAGCACTATATTAATTCATACCCACTAGCTGGAACAAGACAACAATTTTTCATCTCTTTCTTCTATATTTTTATTTTCCAGATTATTCTTTCCTTTTTTTTTCCGATTTCCACTATTGGTGTATTAGTTTACAAAATAAGTGCACCTTTCTTCTTTTCATTGGTTCCACTCAAAAGTCACACCACACTTAGTTCCTTCTTACTTCTTTTAGCACTCAACTCACAATTAAAGTGCTTTAAGAGGAAAAGGGACCAAAATAATATCAATTAAGAATAAAAAGGGTATATGCTTGTAATGTGGGTGCCAAATAAAAGTCTATAGGCTCAAAAGGGTTGACTAGAGATAAATGTTATTTATGGTATGCAATTAAGCTCAAAAAGATCAAAGAAAGCCTAAAATTATTTTTCAAATCGAGCATCACCTAAAATTTTGCTTCGACTCACAAACCGGGCAAGTTCTAGACACAAGTATAATACATAGACTATACAAAAACCTCACCACATATGGCACATGACTCACTAAGGACGATCTCATTCCGACTCTCAAATAAATGCAAGTATTCACAGAGCCACGAGATATTAAGCATGAAGCACAAAGTGAACATAAATCAAGAAAATGAGACATAGGCATCACAAGACATGCTATCCAACTAAGCAAGGCATCATCAATAATTTCAAATCATAGGGAAGATACTACACATGCCAAAGCCTAAATATGCTACTATCAAATAAGTCAATGACGCCTAGATTCATCATTCTTTCTCCATTTATTCCCTAAATTCTAATCTACTCTAAAAATAAAATAAAAAATACTATTACCCGGTTCAAACTACATTCCATAAAAAAGAACCGTTGCACAAAGAAAAACCATAGGGGGATTATTGCTACCTAAAAAAAAATAAAAGACGTATTTTTGGGGTTTTTTCTATTTTTCGCCCTTTTTTATTTTTTTTATTGGACCTTAATCTCTCAAGAAAGTTGTCCGCAAAATCCATCGTCGGAAGAAGTCTAAATTTTTCGATTTTTTATTTTATTTTTTAAAAAAAACTACTATACTAAGAACGAGTACTATAACTAAGCTAACATAGCACAGAAAATCACCCAGACAATCTCCCCACCCCACACTTAAAATTGTGCAATGTCCTCAATGCACACTAAAAATAACAAGAGGGTAAAAGAGACTCCCTGGTAAGCCAAAGGCCGAAGTATTAGCAGCTCACGGGATACTCAGACTTTTCCCAGGTACGATCATTTGTGCGGTCACCCCACACTTATTTCAACCACTAGCTCACTTTTGCATACTTCCAGTGGCTTTTCTTCTATGCTCATAATCCTACAAAAAACGCTACAAACATAGAAAAATAAAATAAATAAAAATAAATAAGAATAAAAGAAAGTAGTAAAGTTGGGTTGTCTCCCAACAAGCGCCTAATTTAAAGTCGCGGCACGACTTGAACCATTTTTTGTCTCCACCTTGAACTTATAAATTGTACCCTTAACATTGCATCCAGTCTGTGGCTATGCGCCTTTGGTGGGGCTACAAGGATAACCAGGCCAAGTAATAAATTTTTCACTTTACACCTTTCGGCCTTTAGATGAGAAATGTAATTTTTGCTTTTTGGCACAACAAGTTCAAGAATATAGGCACTCTCATCCTCACTCTTTGACCCCCTCATTGACTCAGATGGCTCTATTACTATCTTACTATCTAAATACAATCTGGAAAATTGATTGGAATGAGGTCTAATGCGCTCTAACTCATGAATTTTACTACTATTTGCATCCTCATATTTACACACACTCAAGTTTCCAAAGTAATTTTATCTACTCCCTCACATGACTTTAGAGCACTCTTCTCAATATTGGCATCCTCAAGAAAAACAAGGTCTAGTGATTGGTATTCTCGTTTTAGCGCCTCAATTTAGTCTAGAAGATTTTTTTCAGCTTCACATAACTCATTATTAAATTGTTGGGCGTTACACGCATCAACCTTTGCACTCAAATCTGCATCTAATTATGTACAGCCAAGCCAAAATTATCAATTTTATGTGCAAGTTCATCTCTCTCCTTAGACCAATCATTTACCAACGTTGTTAGAAGACAACGTCGTTTCGCATATTCCCTTAATCGTGAATATTCTTCCTAATATCAAACCTTACTCCCATGTTCAAATTCAGACCTCCCGGAGTTCAGGTCATGACAAGCCCAAAAAGACGGGCCATAAAAGTCTTCTGTCAACCGAACGTCTTCATCAATAACCTTACCTCCAGATATTTCATCCCCAGATGTCATGCTGAGAAAACTAGAAACACGCTAAGAGAAAAATCAAATAGTTATAAAAATAAAAATATTTATAAAAAGAGAAGGAAAAAATCAAAACTTGTAAAGATAAAAGTAAACGTTTAATATGGAAAAATAGTTAATTTCTAAGTCCCCGGTAATGGCGCCAAAAACTTGTTGCGACCAAACACACACGCAAGTATACACGGTCGTCAAGTAATAAAGTGACTAAAAGTCGGATGTCGAGCCCACGAGGACTTGTGATTAACTATTAACTAAATTAGACTATCCTAACTATCTATACAAGAATTAAACCTAGAAGTATTTGATTCTAAACTAATTAAAATAAATAAAAACAAATAATAAACTTTGGACAGAGAATGAGCAGATTTTTATGATATCAATGTAATGAAAACGATCTAGGGTTATGGACTATCTAAAATTCCTATTGTATTCTTTAATTGATTTGACTAACTAATTTATCTAGTCTATTGGTTGATAGGGTTAATATTGCTCATAAGAATCTGTCGAGTTCTTACTCGCCTATTCAAGATAACATAACGCCTATATGTCTATGGAGTTAGAATCAACAAGAACGCATTTATAATTCCTGTAAATCAACCAAGCAAGGCAATTAGGTATATGTCTATCCTAATCGCGAATCCGTTCCCCGATGCCCAGGTTCAATAACTTGATCTACTCAATCCTATATGCAATCTAGAATTCTCACTTTCGAGTTCAACTCTAGATTCATAGATAGTATTCAATTGGTGATCAACAACAACAACAACAACCCAGTATAATCCCACTAGTGAGGTCTGGGGAGGGTAATATGTATGCAGACCTTACCCCTACTCCGAGGGGCAGAGAGGTTGTTTCCAGGAGACCCTCGGCTCAAGAAAGAAATTGGTGATCAAGCAATCAGATAATTAAGTGCAGGATTGAATAAATATACCAATATGATAAACTAAGAAATCAAAATCAATATCTGAATAACAATAGTCATGAAAGAACCACAACCCTAGAACGTGAAGTTTAGCTCCACATAGACATGGTAGCAAAATAAAAAATCATTCAAAGAAACATAAAAAGACTAAGTTGGTGGAAAAAAAGATAAAACCCGGCCTCCACGGCGGCTCTGTGCTTGTGTTTTCCTCTCAAAAACGTCCTCCTCCCTCAAAATACCGCTTTTCCATATATATATATATATATATATATATATATATATATATATATACCAAGTAGGGTTGGGCTCAAATAATTATACCTTCTCCAATGTGAAAAATAACACTTTTCCCGGGTTAGACTAGCGGGGTCGCGCATCTGGGCGCGCTAATGGCCGCGCTAGTTGGACCACTTTCTGTCTTGGACGCCCTATTGACGCACATTGTTCACCCTGTTCCGTTTCGAATCTGGAAAAACGTAAAACATAAAAGTTGTAGCCCTTTGAGTTATCTTTTCAACCATATATTTTGGAGCACAAATGGAGTTTTAAGAAAAAAGTTATATCTATTTTACTATACAGTGCGCAATCTGCCTACTGGAGTTTTCGTTCGCTCTAACTATCATCCGTTGACCCCCAAACACGATCCCGGCTTAATTCCTTGAACTTTTACTCAAACTTTAAAGCTCCAAATTACTTGAATTTATTCCATAATATCTACATAGCTCGGAATCACTCCTACAAGGCATAAAATACACCATTAGTGCAAAACACCAGCGATTAAAGCTCAAACTCAATTAAAGTGCAGTAAATTAGAGTGTAATAATCGACTAAAATACGCAATTATAGCCTATCATCACCGAACACATAGACATTAATAAATTTTATCTTATCTAAATTAGAGATCCAATTAGCATCATTTTATCATTCTAATACAGAAGAAAATCCACTAGAATTAATACTAAAGTTTAAGGTACCTCTCAAACATTTTAGAAGTCTTGCAAGTGCATAATAATGATCAATGAATAGGATTATGAGTATATCTACTCAACCCGTACAATGTAAACAATATCAAGTGTAATTAAATTCATAAAATGCATAAGACTACCAATTCAATGAGCATATTTATTTTGAGAAATAACTTCTCTACAATTCTTTTTCATCTCTAGTTTAGGAAATTAATTGGATAACTATCTCAGTATTTATATATTACCTCATCATTTAGACTATGTTGGCCAACTCTCTAGTGACTGTGATTTCTCTTTCTAACGCCACGTGATTTGCTTGGATATAGTTGTTTAAGCTGTCAAACGCTAGAGGGAGACGGGTCAATAGAATATAGTTATACTCCACGTGATTTGGGTGTTCGTTTAGTAAGTGGAAATAATATTTTATTAGTGAGTGAAAAATACATGAATGGTTTATATATTAGTCTCGGACAAATTTTGGCTGTTACGAGGGTTTTCCTTTAGAAAAAATTAAAATATAAAAAATATTCATTCTGGATATACACCTTAACTTGTTCTTTGCCTGTCATTGTCGTTACTTCCGTAATTTAATTCCCTTTCTCCTATAGCGAGATGTATATACTAGGATGTTGAATTTGTTGGTTATTGAGAAGAGTTTTAACGTATGTACAATAATAGTGTAAAAGAAGTTTAATAATTATCAGATTATCTAGATAAAGTAATCGTGGGAGAAATTCAATAATAGCCAAATTTATAAGTGGTCATTCAAAAATAGCCTCAGTTTCAAAAGTCATCGAAATTTAGCCACATTCATGTGAAGATAAATCTGAACAAAAATACTGTTCAAAATTCAGAAAATACTCCAGTATAATATACTGGAGTTACCAGTATACTATAATGGAGTTTGGAGTTCCAGCAAAGTATACCGGTCCAGCATAATATGTAGGAAGTTCATACACAGGTGCACAGAACTCTAGTATATTATGTTGGACCAGTTTTTGTTGCAGCAAAATAGTGGCTATTTTTCAATGACTTGGCAAACGCTGGCTATTTTTGAATGACCAGTCCGAAAATTGGCTAGCCTGTTGATCACGCCCAACTATGCCTTATAAAAAGGACAATGCGGTCGCTGCAAATATAATCCGGTTTACAAGTCC
>MU695163.1:3602-14811 GCA_026770625.1 Nicotiana glauca | reverse complement strand
GCATTTATTTCAATTTTTAGCAATCAGGAGCCCGCCTGGAGAACAGAGGCATTTATTTCAAGTTTCGAAAATTAGTAGCCCGCCTGGTGAATAGAGGCATTTATTTCAAGTTTCGGCAATCAGGAGCCCGCCTGGAGAACATAGGCATTTATTTCAAGTTTTATCAATCAGGAGCCCGCCTGGAGAACAGAAGCATTTATTTCATGTTTCGGAAATCAGGAGCCCGCCTGGAGAACAGAAGCATTTATTTCAAGTTTTAACAACCAGCAGCCCACCTGGAGAACAGAGGCATTAATTTCAAGTTTTAGCAATCAGGAGCCCGCCAGAAGAACAGAGACATTTATTTCAAGTTTTAGCAATGAGGAGCCCGCTTGGAGAATAGAGACATTTATTTCAAGTTTTAGCAGTTAAGAGCCCGCTTGTAGAACAAAGGCATATATTTCAAGTTTTAGCAATCAACAGCCCGCCTGGAGAACATATGCATTTATTTAAAGTTTTAGCAATCAGGAGCCCGCCTGGAGAATAGTTTTAGCAATCAGGAGCCCGCCTGGAGAACAGAGGCATTTGTTTCAAGTTTCAGCAATCAGGAGCTCGCGTGGAGAACAGAGGCATTTATTTCATGTTTCAGCAATCTGGAGCTCGCCTGGAGAACAGAGGCATTTATTTAAAGTTTTAGCAATCAGGAGCCCGCCTCGAGAACAGAGGCATTTATTTCAAGTTTTTGCAATCAGGAGACCGCCTGGAGAACAAAGGCATTTATTTCAAGTTTTAGCAATCATGAGCCCCCTGGAGAACAGAGGCATTTATTTCAAGTTTTAGCAGTAAGGAGCCCGCCTGGAGAACAAAGGCATATATTTCAAGTTTTAGCACTCAGGAGCCCGCCTGGAGAACAAATGCATTTACTTAAGGTTTTAGCAACCAGCAGCCCGCCTGGAGAATAGAGGCATTTATTTTAAATTTCGGTAATCAGGAGCCCGCCTAGAGAACAGTTTTAGCAATCAGGAGAACGCCTTGAGAACAGAGCATTTATTTCAAGTTTTAGCAATTAGGAGCCCGCTTGGAGAACAGAGGCATTTATTTCAAGTTTTAGCAATCACGAGCCTGCCTGGAGAACAGAGGCATTTATTTCAAGTTTTAGCAATCAGGAGCCCGCCTGTAGAATAGAGGCATTTATTTAAAATTTTGGAAATTAGGAGCCCGCCTGGAGAATAGAGGCATTTATTTCAAGTTTTAGCAATCAGGAGCCCGCCTGGAGAACAGAGACGTTTATTTCAAGTTTTAGCAGTCAGGAGCCCGCTAGAGAACAGAGGCATTTATTTCAAGTTTTATAAATCAGGAGCCCGCCAGGAGACCAGATGCATTTATTTCAAGTTTCGGAAATTAGGAGCCCGCCTGGAGAATAAAGGCATTTATTTCAAGTTTCGGCAATCAGGAGCCCGCCTGGAGAACAGAGGCATTTATTTCATGTTTTAGCAATCAGGAGCCCGGCTGGAGAACAGAGGCATTTATTTCAAGTTTCGGCAATCAGGAGCCCGCCTGGAGAACAGAGGCATTTATTTCAAGTTTTTGCAATCAGGAGCCCTCCTGGAGAACAGAGGCATTTATTTTAAGTTTTAACAATCAGCAGCCCGCCTGGAGAATAGAGGCATTTATTTCAAGTTTTAGCAATCAGGAGCCCGCTAAGAAAAGAGAGGCATTTATTTCAAGTTTTAGCAATCAAGAGCTCGCTTGGAGAATAGAGATATTTATTTCAAGTTTTAGCAGTTAGGAGCCCGCTTGGAGAACAGAGACATATATTTCAAGTTTTAGCAATCAGCAACCCGCCTGGAGAACATATGCATTTATTTAAAGTTTTAACAATCAGAAGCCCACCTAGAGAACAGAGGCATTTATTTCAAGTTTTAGCAATCAGGAGCCCGCCTGGAGAACAGAGGCATTTATTTCAAGTTTCGGAAATTAGGAGGCCGCTAGGAGAACAGTTTTAGCAATCAGGAGCACACCTAGAGAACGGAGGCATATATTTTAAGTTTTTGCAATCAGGAGCCCACCTGGAGAACAAATGCACTTATTTAAAGTTTTAGCAACCAGCAGCCCGCCTGGAGAACAGAGGCATTTATTTCAAGTTTCGGCAATCAGGAGCCCGCCTGGAGAACAGTTTTAGCAATCAGGAGCACGCCTCGAGAACAGAGGCATTTATTTCAAGTTTTAGCAATCTGGAGCGCGCCTAGATAACAGAGGCTTTTATTTCAAGTTTCAAAAAGCAGGTGCCCGCCTGGAGAACAGAGGCATTTATTTCAAGTTTTAGCAATTAGGAGCCCGACTGGAGAACATAGGTATTTATTTCAAGTTTTAGCAATCAGGAGCCCGTCCGGAGAATCGAGGTATATATTTCAAGTTTTAGCAATCAGGAGCCCGCCTGTAGAACAGAGGCATTTATTTCAAGTTTTAGCAATCAGGAGCCCGCCTGGAGAACAGAGGCATTTATTTCAAGTTTTAGCAGTCAGTAGCCCGCATAGAGAACGGTGGCATATATTTCAAGTTTCAGCAATCAGAAGCCCGCCTGGAGAACAGAGGCATATATTTCACGTTTCAGCAATCAGGAGCCCGCATGGAGAACAAAGACATTTATTTCAAGTTTTAGCAATCAGGAGCCCGCCTGGAGAACAGAAGCATTTATTTCAATTCTTAGCAATCAGGAGCCCGCCTGGAGAACAGAGGCATTTATTTCAAGTTTCGGAAATTAGTAGCCCGCCCGGAGAATAGAGGCATTTATTTCAAGTATCGGCAATCAGGAGCCCGCCTGGAGAATAGAGGTATTTATTTCAAGATTTAGCAATCAGGAGCCTGCCTGGAGAACAGAGGTATTTATTTCAAGTTTTAGCAATCAGGAGCCCGCCTGGAGAACAGAGGCATTTATTTCAAGTTTTAGCAATCAGGAGCCCTCTTGGAGAACAGAGGCATTTATTTCAAGTTTTAGCAGTCGGGAGCCCGCCTGGAGAACAGAGGCATTTATTTTAATTTTTAGCAATCAGGAGCCCGCCTGTAGAACTGAGACAATTATTTCAAGTTTTAGCAATCAGGAGCCCGACTAGAGAACAGAGACATTTATTTCAAGTTTTAGCAATCAGGAGCCCGCATGGAGAACACAGGAATTTATTTCAAGTTTTATAAATCAGGAGCCCGCCTGGAGAATAGAGGAATTTATTTTAAGTTTTAGCAATCAGGAGCCGGCCTGGAGAATAGAGGAATTGATTTTAAGTTTTAGCAATCAAGAGCCCGTTTGGAGAATGGAGGCATTTATTTAAAGTTTTAGTAATTAGGTCCCTGCCTGGAGAACAGAGACATTTATTTCAAGTTTTAGCAATCAGGAGCCCACATGGAGAACCGTGGCATTTATTTCAAGTTTTAGCAATGAGGAGCCTGCCTGGAGAACATAGGCATATATTTCAAGTTTCTGCAATCAGGAGCCCGCCTGGAGAACAGAGGCATTTATTTCAAGTTTCGGAAATTAGGAGCCCGCCTGGAGAACAGAGGAATTTATTTCAAGTTTTAGCAATCAGGAGCCCGCCTGGAGAACATAAACATTTATTTCAAGTTTCGGCAATCAGGAGCCCGCCTGGAGAACAAAGGCATTTATTTCAAGTTTTAGCAATCAGGAGCCCTCTTGGAGAACAGAGGCATTTATTTCAAGTTTTAACAATCAGCAGCCCGCCTGGAGAATAGAGGCATTTATTTCAAGTTTTAGCAATCAGCAGCCTACTTGGAGAACAGATTCATTTATTTAAAGTTTTAGCAATCAGGAGCCCGCCTGCAGAACAATTTTAGCAATCAGGAGCCCGCCTGGAGAACATAGGCATTTATTTCAAGTTTTAGCAATCAGGATCCCGCCTGGAGAATTGAGGTATTTATTTCAAGTTTTAGCAATCAGGAGCCCGCATGGAGAACAGAGGCATTTAGTTCAAGTTATAGCAATCAGGAGCCCGCCTGGAGAACGGAGGCATTTATTTCAAGTTTTAGCAATCAGGAGCCCGCCTGGAGAATAGAGGAATTTATTTTAAGTTTTAGCAATCAGGAGCCCGCCTGGAGAATAGAGGAATTTATTTTAACTTTTAGCAATCAGGAGCCCGCCTAGAGAACGGGGGCATTTATTTCAAGTTTTAGTAATTAGGAGCCTGCCTGGAGAACAGAGGCATTTATTTCAAATTTAATCAATCAGGAGCCCACCTGGAGAACTGAGGCATTTATTTCAAGTTTTAGCAATGAAGAGCCTGCCTGGAGAACATAGGCATATATTTCAAATTTCAGCAATCAGGAGCCCGCCTGGAGAACAGAGGCATTTATATCAAGTTTTAGCAATCAGGAGCCCGCATGGAGAACAAAGGAATTTATTTCAAGTTTTAGCAATTAGGAGCCCGCCTGGAGAATAGACGAATTTATTTTAAGTTTTAGCAATCAGGAGCCCGCCTGGAGAATAGAGGAATTTATTTTAAGTTTTAGCAATCAGGAGCCCGCCTGGAGAACGAAGACATTTATTTCAAGTTTTAGTAATTAGGAGCCTGCCTGGAGAACAGAGGCATTTATTTCAAGTTTTAGCAATTAGGAGCCCGCATGTAGAACTGATGCATTTATTTCAAGTTTTAGCAATCAGGAGCCCAACTGGAGAACAGAGGCATTTATTTCAAGTTTTAGCAATCAGGAGCCCGCATGGAGAACAGAGAAATTTATTTCAAGTTTTAGCAATCAGGAGCCCGCCTGGAGAATAGAGAATTTATTTTAAGTTTTAGCAATCATGAGCCCGCCTGGAGAATAGAGGAATTTATTTTAAGTTTTAGCAATCAGGAGCCCGCCTGGAGAATGGAGGCATTTATTTCAAGTTTTAGTAATTAGGAGCCTGCCTGGAGAACAGAGGCATTTATTTCAAGTTTTAGCAATCAGGAGCCCACCTGGAGAACTGAGGCATTTATTTCAAGTTTTAGCAATGAGTAGCCTGCCTGGAGAACATAGGCATATATTTCAAGTTTCAGCAATCAGGAGCCCGCCTGGAGAACAGAGGCATTTATTTCAAGTTTCGGAAATTAGGAGCCCGCCTGGAGAATAGAGGCATTTATTTCATGTTTCGGCAATCAGGAGCCCGCCTGGAGAACAGAGGCATTTATTTCAAGTTTTAGCAATTAGGAGCCCGACTGGAGAACATAGGTATTTATTTCAAGTTTTAGCAATCAGGAGCCCGCCCGGAGAATCGAGGTATTTATTTCAAGTTTTAGCAATCAGGAGCCCGCCTGTAAAACAGAGGCATTTATTTCAAGTTTCAGCAATCAGGAGCCCGCCTGGAGAACAGAGGCATTTATTTCAAGTTTCGGAAATTAGGAGCCCGCCTGGAGAATAGAGGCATTTATTTCAAGTTTCGGCAATCAGGAGCCCGCCTGGAGAACAGAGGCATTTATTTCAAGTTTTAGCAATCAGGAGCCCGCGTGGAGAACAGAAGCATTTATTTCAAGTTTCGGCAATCAGGAGCCCGCCTGGAGAACAATGGCATTTTTTCAAGTTTTAGCAATCAGGAGCCCTCCTGGAGAACAGAGGCATTTATTTCAAGTTTTAACAATCAGCAGCCCGCCTGGAGAATAGAGGCATTTATTTCAAGTTTTAGCAATCAGGAGCCCTCCAGGAGAACAGAGGCATTTATTTCAAGTTTTATCAATCAGGAGCCCGTTTGGAGAATAGACATATTTATTTCAAGTTTTAGCTGTTTTGAGCCCGCTTGGAGAACAGAGGCATATATTTCAAGTTTTAGCAATTAGCAGCCCGCTTGGAGAACAAATGCATTTATTTAAAGTTTTAGCAATCAGGAGCCCGCCTGGAGAACAGAGGCATTTATTCCAAGTTTTAGCAATTTGGAGCCCGCCTGGAGAACAGAGGCATTTATTTCAAGTTTCGAAAATTAGGAGCCCGCTTGGAGAACAGTTTTAGCAATCAGGAGCCCGCCTGGAGAACAAAAGCATTTATTTAATGTTTTAGCAACCAGCAGCCCGCCTGGAGATTCAGATCCATTTATTTCATGTTTCGGCAATCAGGAGCCCGCCTGGAGAACAGTTTTAGCAATCAGGAGCATGCCTCGAGAACAGAGGCATTTATTTCAAGTTTCAGCAATCAGGAGCGCGCCTAGAGAACAGAGGCATTTATTTTAAGTTTCAGCAAGCAAGATCCCGCCTAGAGAACAGAGGCATTTATTTCAAGTTTTAGCAATTAGGAGCTCGACTGGAGAACATAGGTATTTATTTCAAGTTTTAGCAATTAGGAGCTCGACTGGAGAACATAGGCATTTATTTCAAGTTTTAGCAATCAGGAGCCCGCCAGGAGAACAGAGGCATTTATTTCAACTTTTAGCAATCAGGAGCCCGCCAGGAGAACAGATGCATTTATTTCAAGTTTCGGAAATTAGGAGCCCGCCTGGAGAATAAAGGCATTTATTTCAAGTTTCGGCAATCAGGAGCCCGCCTGGAGAACAGAGGCATTTATTTCATGTTTTAGCAATCAGGAGCCCGCCTGGAGAACAGAAGCATTTATTTCAAGTTTCGGCAATCAGGAGCCCGCCTGGAGAATAGAGGCATTTATTTCAAGTTTTAGCAATCAGGAGCCCTCCTGGAGAACAGAGGCATTTATTTTAAGTTTTAACAATCAGCAGCCCGCTTGGAGAATAGAGGCATTTATTTCAAGTTTTAGCAATCAGGAGCCCGCTAAGAAAAGAGAGGCATTTATTTCAAGTTTTAGCAATCAAGAGCTCGCTTGGAGAATAGAGACATTTATTTCAAGTTTTAGCATTTAGGAGCCCGCTTGGAGAACAGAGACATATATTTGAAGTTTTAGCAATCAGCAGCCCACCTGGAGAACATATGCATTTATTTAAAGTTTTAACAATCAGAAGCCCACCTAGAGAACAGAGGCATTTATTTCAAGTTTTAGCAATCAGGAGCCCGCCTGGAGAACAGAGGCATTTATTTCAAGTTTCGGCAATCAGGAGCCCGTTTGGAAAACATAGGCATTTATTTCAAGTTTTACCAATCAGGAGGCCGCCTGGAGAACATAGGCATTTATTTTAAGTTTTATCAATCAGGAGCCCGCTTGGAGAACAGAGGCATTTATTTCAAGTTTTAGCAATCAGGAGCCCGCCTGGAGAACAGAGGCATTTATTTCAAGTTTTAGCAATCAGGAGCCCGCCTGGAGAACAGAGGCATTTATTTCAAGTTTTAGCAATCAGGAGCCCGCCTGGAGAACAGAGGCATTTATTTCAAGTTTTAGCAATCAGGAGCCCGCCTGGAGAACAGAGGCATTTATTTCAAGTTTTAGCAATCAGGAGCCCGCCTGGAGAACAGAGGCATTTATTTCAAGTTTTAGCAATCAGGAGCCCGCCTGGAGAACAGAGGCATTTATTTCAAGTTTTAGCAATCAGGAGCCCGCCTGGAGAACAGAGGCATTTATTTCAAGTTTTAGCAATCAGGAGCCCGCCTGGAGAACAGAGGCATTTATTTCAAGTTTTAGCAATCAGGAGCCCGCCTGGAGAACAGAGGCATTTATTTCAAGTTTTAGCAATCAGGAGCCCGCCTGGAGAACAGAGGCATTTATTTCAAGTTTTAGCAATCAGGAGCCCGCCTGGAGAACAGAGGCATTTATTTCAAGTTTTAGCAATCAGGAGCCCGCCTGGAGAACAGAGGCATTTATTTCAAGTTTTAGCAATCAGGAGCCCGCCTGGAGAACAGAGGCATTTATTTCAAGTTTTAGCAATCAGGAGCCCGCCTGGAGAACAGAGGCATTTATTTCAAGTTTTAGCAATCAGGAGCCCGCCTGGAGAACAGAGGCATTTATTTCAAGTTTTAGCAATCAGGAGCCCGCCTGGAGAACAGAGGCATTTATTTCAAGTTTTAGCAATCAGGAGCCCGCCTGGAGAACAGAGGCATTTATTTCAAGTTTTAGCAATCAGGAGCCCGCCTGGAGAACAGAGGCATTTATTTCAAGTTTTAGCAATCAGGAGCCCGCCTGGAGAACAGAGGCATTTATTTCAAGTTTTAGCAATCAGGAGCCCGCCTGGAGAACAGAGGCATTTATTTCAAGTTTTAGCAATCAGGAGCCCGCCTGGAGAACAGAGGCATTTATTTCAAGTTTTAGCAATCAGGAGCCCGCCTGGAGAACAGAGGCATTTATTTCAAGTTTTAGCAATCAGGAGCCCGCCTGGAGAACAGAGGCATTTATTTCAAGTTTTAGCAATCAGGAGCCCGCCTGGAGAACAGAGGCATTTATTTCAAGTTTTAGCAATCAGGAGCCCGCCTGGAGAACAGAGGCATTTATTTCAAGTTTTAGCAATCAGGAGCCCGCCTGGAGAACAGAGGCATTTATTTCAAGTTTTAGCAATCAGGAGCCCGCCTGGAGAACAGAGGCATTTATTTCAAGTTTTAGCAATCAGGAGCCCGCCTGGAGAACAGAGGCATTTATTTCAAGTTTTAGCAATCAGGAGCCCGCCTGGAGAACAGAGGCATTTATTTCAAGTTTTAGCAATCAGGAGCCCGCCTGGAGAACAGAGGCATTTATTTCAAGTTTTAGCAATCAGGAGCCCGCCTGGAGAACAGAGGCATTTATTTCAAGTTTTAGCAATCAGGAGCCCGCCTGGAGAACAGAGGCATTTATTTCAAGTTTTAGCAATCAGGAGCCTGCCAGGAGAATAGAGACATTTATTTCAAGTTTTAGCAATCAAGAGCCCTCCTGGAAAACAGAGGCATTTATTTCATGTTTTAACAATCAACAGCCCGCCTGGAGAATAGAGGCATTTATTTCAAGTTTTAGCAATTAGGAGCCCGCCTAGAGAACAAAGACATTTATTTTAAGTTTTAGCAATCAGGAGCACGCTTGTAGAACTAAGGCATTTATTTCAAGTTTTAGCAATCAGGAGCCCGCCTAGAGAATAGAGACATTTATTTCAAGTTTTAGCAATCAAGAGCCCGCCTGGAGAATAGAGGCATTTATTTCAAGTTTTAGCAATCAAGAGCCCTCCTAGAGAACAGAGGCATTTATTTCAAGTTTTAACAATCAGGAGCCCTCCTGGAGAATAGAGGCTCTTATTTCAAGTTTTAGCAGTCGGGAGCCCGCCTGGATAACATAGGCGTTTATTGCAACTTTTAGCAATTAGGAGCCCGCTTGGAGAACAAAGGCATTTATTTCTAGTTTTAGCAATCAGGAGCCCGCCTAGAGAACAATGGCATTTATTTTAAGTTTTAGCAATCAGGAGCACGCCTGTAGAACTGAGGCATTTATTTCAAGTTTTAGCAATCAGGAGCCCGCCTAGAGAATAGAGACATTTATTTCAAGATTTAGCAATCAGGAGACTGCTTGGAGAATAGAGACATTTATTTCAAGTTTTAGAAATCAGGAGCCCACCTGGAGAATAGAGGCATTTATTTCAAGTTTCGGCAATCATGAGCCCGCCTGGAGAACAGAGGCATTTATTTCAAGTTTTAGCAATCAGGAGCCCGCCTGGAGAACATAGGCATATATTTCACGTTTCATAAATCAGGAGCCCGCATGGAGAACAAAGGCATTTATTTCAAGTTTTAGCAATCAGGAGCCCGCCTGGAGAACAGAGGCATTTATTTCAAGTTTTAGCAATCAGGAGCCCGCCTGGAGAACAGAGGCATTTATTTCAAGTTTTGGAAATTAGGAGCCCGCCTGGAGTATAAAGGCATTTATTTCAAGTTTCGACAATCAAGAGCCCACCTGGAGAACAGAGGCATTTATTTCAAGTTTTAGCAATCAGGAGCCCGCTTGGAGAACTGAAGCATTTATTTCAAGTTTCGGCAATCAGGAGCCCGCCTGAAGAACAAAGGCATTTATTTAAAGTTTTAGCAATCAGGAGCCCTCCTGGAGAATACAAGGATTTATTTCAACTTTTAACCATCAGCAGCCCGCCTGGAGAATAGAGGCATTTATTTCAAGTTTAAGTAATCAGGAGCCCGCCTGGAAAACAGAGGCATTTATTTCAAGTTTTAGCAATCAGGAGCCCGCCGGGAGAATAGAGGCATTTATTTCAAGTTTTAGCAATCCGGAGCCCGACTGGATAACATAGGCGTTTATTTCAAGTTTTAGCAATTAGGAGCTCGCCTGGAGAACAAAGGCATTTATTTCAAGTTTTAGCAATCAGGAGCCCGACTAGAGAACAAAGGCATTTATTTTAAGTTTTAGCAATCAGGAGCACGCCTGTAGAACTTAGGCATTTATTTTAAGTTTTAGCAATCAGGAGCCCGCCTAGAGAATATAGGCATTTATTTCAAGTTTTAGCAATCGGGAGCCCGCCTGGAGAATAGAGGCATTTATTTCAAGTTTTAGCAATCAGGAGCCCGCCTGGAGAGTAGAGGCATTTATTTCAAGTTTTAGAAATCAGGAGCCCTCTTGGAGAACATAGGCATTTATTTCAAGTTTTAGCAATCAGGAGCACGCCTGGAGATCAGAGGCATTTATTTCAAGTTTTAGCAATCAGGAGCCCGCCTGGAGAACAAAGGAATTTATTTCAAGTTTCGGAAATTAGGAGCCCGCCAGGAGAATAGAGGCATTAATTTCAAGTTTCGACAATCAGGAGCCCGCTTGGAGAACATAGGCATTTATTTAAGGTTTTAGCAATCAGGAGCCCGCCTGAAGAACAGAAGCATTTATTTCAAGTTTCGGCAATTAGGATCCCGCCTGGAGTACAGAGGCATTTATTTCAAGTCTTAGCAATCAGGAGCCCGCCTATAGAATAGAGGAATCTATTTCAATTTTCGGCAATCAGGAGCCCGCCTGGAAAATTGAGACATTTATTTAAAGTTTTAGCAATCAGGAGCCCGCTTGGAGAATACAGGCATTTATTTAAAATTTTAGCAATCAGGAGCCCGCCTGGAGAACAAAGGCATTTATTTCAAGTTTTAGCAATTAGTAGCCCGCATGGAGAATAGATGCATTTATTTCAAGTTTTTGAAATCAGGAGCCCGCCTGGAGAACATAGGCATTTATTTCAAGTTTTAGCAATCAGGAGCCCTCCTGGAGAACAGAGGCATTTATTTCAAGTTTTAGCAATTAGGAGCCCGCCTGGGGAATAAAGGCATTTATTTCAAGTTTTAGAAATCATGAGCCCGCCTGGAGAACAAAGGCATTTATTTCAAGTTTTAGCAATCAGGAGCCCGCCTGGAGAACA
>MU695160.1:38575-49309 GCA_026770625.1 Nicotiana glauca | reverse complement strand
ACTAAGTATAAGTACATTAGCTAATATTATATCGAATATAGCTTATATATATAATATATATACTTACGTTATACTGTGCAGTAAGTATAAGTGTATTAGGTAATATTATATCGAATGTAGCTTATGTATAATATGTAAACTTACGCTATACTATGCACTAAGTATAAGTGCATTAGCTAATGTTATATCGAATATAGCTTATATATATACTTATGCTATACTATGCACTAAGTATAAGTGTATTAGGTAATATTATATCGAATATAGCATATATATATATATATATTTATATATATATATATACACACACACTTACGCTATGCTATGCACTAAGTATAAGTGCATTAGCTAATATTATATCGAATATAGCTCTTATATATACTTATGCTATACTATGCACTAAGTATAAGTGTATTAGGTAATATTATATCGAATATAGCATATATATATATATATATACACACATATACACACTTACGCTATGCTATGCACTAAGTATAAGTGCATTAGCTAATATTATATCGAATATTGCTTATATATATAATATATATACTTACGCTATACTATGCACTAAGTATAAGTTTATTAGGTAATATTATATCGAATATAGCTTTTATATATATATATATAAAATATACTTACCCTACACTTAGTATATAATATTATACTTACGATATAATAGCTAATATTATATCGAGCTGTGAGCACGTGATTTGTGCCTCGCATGAATTACTCCTACAGAATTCTTAGATTTAGGATTCTTCTTTTAATTATTTGATTTTTAGGCACTAATTGCACAACTTTCATGGCTGCTTGCTTTTTTGTTTGAATTTTAATTTATATAATACATAAAAATACAGAAAAATATATGTGCATTTGTTTTTAGTGTCACACCTCCTTTTTCCGCTACTATACCCCGTGAAGGGCATAATAAAAGGAGTTTTTCCACTTAAAGGACAATCGAAACGGGATTCGTTTTATTAAAGTTTCAGAGTCGCCACTTGAGAGATTTATGGTGCCTCAAGTCACCAGTTTGAATCCCGAATCGAGGAAAAGGTTTGACTCTGTTTAACAGTCGTGAACTAGAAATCCGGGTAAGGAACCTGTTAAGCCGGGATAAGGGGTTAGGCACTCCCGAGTTCCGTGGTCCTAGCACGGTCGCTCAACTGCTATATTTGGCTAAATTTTGATATTTATACATGTTACCCTATTTGTTCAATTTTAGAATTAATTACCGCTTTAGTTATTTTATTTAAGAAAGTGAACGTCGTTTAAGAACGTATTTTCGGATCACGTCACATGAAATGCACCCGGATCCTCGACACATTCTTATTCAACATTTTCGGATTAGGATTTGGGTCACATGAAATGCACACCCGTATTAGGAAGGTAAGGTTATTAAAAAAAATCGCATCTAAAGTGACTAACGTGTTGTTATCTTCTGGGAAGGCCGTGAAATTCGCAAACGGCCTGTCCCGAATACTAAGTAGTTTTTTTTGAATTAAGTAATTAATGAGGGCCCCGCAATTTGTATTTGGTTTGGCGAGGCTCGTCTCATTTTTATTAGGGCCAACCTAAAGAAACTATAATTTTTCTATTTATTATTTGTCTCTAAAAGGCCGATTAATTCACATTTATAAATTCGGGCCTCGAATTCAAGTCCGAATTCAAATAAAAGGGGAGACCCTTTTAGCTTGAACCTGCTACCTAATTCGAAACCCAATTTTATATTTATGAATTAATTTCCTCTAGCCTAAGGTAAAATTTTTAGAAGGCATTTGATTTCCAGCAATAATTTGGGCATGGAAAGCTTGGCCCATGACTGGAATAAGATCAGCCTTGCGTGACGAAAGGCTAGACCACCATGGCCTCATTTTTGCCTGAGTTAATACTGGGCCATGCTTTTTTTTATGATGTATTGTGTGTGAAATGAATTAGTAATTGGATCTGGTAATTTTAAGTTCTAATGCCATATTCACCTTTAGCTTATTAGAATAAGCTTGATTAAATGCTCTCAATTACTAATTCATTTCACACACAATACATCATGAAAAAAGCAATTCATGGCTGATTAACTACTATGTACGAGTTACCAAACCTATTAGGTTTTAGATTTGGCTATGATCATGCATATCATCTTAGGAATTTAACACTCTTGTTCATTAAAAATTCTAGACTCTAAATGGATTAATCAAACTGAAAATCGATTTCTAATGTTGACAGGAGCATTGGATTTGCACATAAAACTTTACACGAGTTATTGATCCATTGTTTGGATCACAACTCATTGAGCAAGCTCGTGTATATCTTTTATTACAACCAGATCGAAGATGAATCAGTCTTATCTATAAATTTCTACAGTAGCTAAAAAAATTTTAAAATCTAATAAACAATCCAAGTATGTGCAGTCCTTATCATATAAATACAAATTCATTTAAAAATTCTGAAACTATTTGCGATATAGAGACAAATTCAACAGGATGCAGAAAACATTGCACTTCCTTTCATGTCCAATTTATAGATTACAATGTGTACCTGGAAGAATGAAATAGAAGAAGAAGAGGATCAGCAGCAGTAATTATTGATCACCAGCATCCCAGAAATGAGATTAAAGATCAGGAAATGCTTAAATAGACCCCTAAATAGCCTCAAATCATAGAAATGCATCCAGAAATCGCATACAAACAACCACTGACTCTCCAATTTATTCAAACTAATCAATTTCGAATCAAAATGCCTCCAAATGCAGTCAAATTTCATATACAGGATAGAATCAGAGAAATTCAAATTGTTTCTGGTTCCAAATAGGCTAAGGAGTTGAATTTCTAACTCAAAATTGGAAACGAACTAGGGAGAGGCAATGCAACAGTAAATTTTTTTTTTTTTTGGTTTTTTGTTTATTCTACTGTTTTGGGATTTTTGCAGTTCTGAACTTCAAAACCAGATCTGAAATTAGAGAGGGAGCTCTTTGGGGGGAATTTTTTGGAGGTTCCAACTTGGCCTACAAGGCCAGTTAATTCCCTTTTTATAGGCAAAAAATAAGGGATTTTCAGATTTTCAGCTTTGCAAAGTAGTCCCTAAATTATTTCTATTTTACCCCTTTATTTTATGACTTGTACTACAAGTAACCACCACTAAACTTACTAAAAAGCACTTGTACCCCTCTCTAGAATATTTTAGAGACTTCTAATTCATGTCATTACAGATTTTTTCTTATCTAAAAGTCTATATTACCCTTATCTTGATTCTGAAATTGCTATTTTGGCAAAACATGGCATTTTCAATCTCTAAAATACCCTCAACCCTCACCCAGAATTACCAACCTATTTTAATTAGTTATATTCAACCAATTTTATCCTGAAACCTATTTTTATTAAGGCTAAACAGTAATCTAAAGAAAATTCTAATTAACTATAAATCAATTTCCAATTAAACTCATTAACCCTAACTAATATAAATTATAAAAAATTTGAAATTCAAATAGTATTAATTAATGAATCAGTAATAGAGTGAGATAAATCTGAAAGCTAAATCATCCTAGAATCTAACAGAATTAAAATTAACAACTAAGAATGAACCTAATCTACAAGAATTCGATCAATTAACATAATTGAATCCAACCAGAATCAAATCATCAAAACAAAATTTAAATTGAAACCCTAAAGCCCAAATTCAAGTATCATGTTGCAGGAAAAATACCCTAATCGAAGCTAAAACAAACAAATCAAAAAAAACTCAATAATCAGAAAAGAAAAGGACCAAAGGCTTACTGATTTTGAGTTAGGGTTTTCTGACCAGAAGATTTAACTTGATATTTGAGGAAATCCTAGGGGATTCGAAGGAAAATAAGTGGAGATTGGAGAAGAGGGGACAAAGGAGGTCCAGGGTGTGAATTTGGGTTGGTTTGGGTGAGGTAGGGTTTCGACCGAAATTTCGATCTGAAATTTGAAACAAATGGCTAGGATTTGAAGCAAGAGGTTTACAGATTTAGAACGAGGAGGGAACGGGGATTCATGGGTGAAATTTTGGGGTCAATTGGGGTTGCGCCGGCGGCGGCGATGGGGCGGAGGGTAGCAGAGAAGGGCAGAGGAAAGGTGGGGGTAGGGTGGTCGTCACCGACGTTACAGGAGGGGTCTTGTACGAGGAGGAGGATTTATGTCTTTAGGTTTTGTTAATTATTTGGACAATTATATGTGAAAGGGGGGGGGGGAAAGTTTCCCGGCCGCCGGATGAAGGTGGATGGATGGCCAAGATCATTTGATCATTTAATTATTTAAAACGGTGTCATTTGGTATTTTGGACAGGACTTGGTCAGACACTATTTGGGCCTGTTTGGACGGGGAGGGAATTGGTTTGGGCCTGGGCGGGTATCTTCTCAACTAAACAGCCTCTTTCTTCTTTTGATTGTTTCTTGTATTTTATTTATTTTGCTTTTGTATTTTATTTTGTATTTATTTATTTTTTCTGATTTTATAAGATGCTAAAAAAAACCAAAACAAATTGACTCTAACAATTATATTTCCTAATTTTCAATTATAGTAATTCCTAATTTAAACGCAACCTAATACAAATTTAAACTAAAAATGCCAAAAATATTATTTTTTGCTATTTTCCTCCTATTTTGTTCTAAAAAAATTAATACTAAAAATGTAAAATTAAATCCCTAAATGCAAATGCATATTTTTGTATTTTCATATGAATTATCATGCAACCAATTAACAAAAAATTCAATAAAATTCACAAAAATTGTAAAATAATAAAGAAATCAATTATTTGAAAATTTTGGAATAATTTGCTTTAGGGCAAAAATCATGTGCTCACGGCTGCCCCTCTTTGCCCAGAAACACGAAGAGTTTTCGTGCAAAGACAAGTGAGCGGAAATGAGCGATTTTTGCCCGTTCGCATATTCCATATGAAGCATTTTTGAAAGAGCTGATCGCACCCTGCTTCAGAGGCGGCCTACATATCTCGGGCTAAACAGGAATCAGGTCAGTGTAGTTCGGGAATGTTTGGTAGCTGGGACTACCAGGAGCTGTGATTTTACTGTTGTTGCTGCTGTTACTGCTCGCTGACCTCCTTATTACACCGCGGTAAAACAAAAGAAGCTAGCCTGAGCTATGATCTAGGAGTTACAAAAGATCCTATCTATGTCTTCAAACTTGCTCTTGTGTTGCCTTGAACTTGTATCTTGTGTTCTTCCCATGGAATTCTTGTTGTTGCCTTGGCGATGTTTAGCCATTCCTCTTTAATTATTCTTGATTACTACAATTGAAAATATGTGTCCATTTTTCAGGTGGGCTCCTGCTTACGATTGCTTGAAAATATATTCCCTTGTCCTTCAGTTGGGCTCCTGCTTGCGTTTGTTTGAAAAAGTATTCCCTTGTTCTTCAGGTGGGCTCCTGCTTATGATTACTTTGAGAAAGTATTCCCTTATTCTCCAGGTGGGTGCCTGCTTACAAAAATAGACAAACAAAGAAAATTTTCTACCCCAGTATGGTGACTAGGCATATCATGTTATCAGATATTAAAATCCAAAGCTAAATTTCAAATTGTACTTCCCTTGTTTTCTAGGTGGGTGCCTGCTTGCTGCATTTGAAAAGATATTCCCTTGTTCTTCAGGTGGGCACCGGCTTGCTGCATTTGAAAAGATATTCCCTTGTTCTTCAGGTGGGCGCCTGCTTGCTGAACTTGAACTGTATTCCCTTCTTCTTCAGGAGGGCGCCTGCTTACAACAAGTATACAAAACAAAGAAAATTTTCTGCCCCAGTTTGATAACTAGGTGCATGATGTTACTGAATGTTAACTTGAGAGATAAAAGTTGTATTATACTCCCCTTGTTTTTTCAGGTGGGTGCCTGATTGCTGAAACTTGAAATGTCTTCCTTTGAACATTGTTGTTTTCCCTTAAAACTTGAACTGTCCTCCCTTTTTCTCCAAGTGGGTGCCTGATTGCCGAAACTTTTGTGTTCCCTTGTTATCCACATTGGTCACATTCACTTTAAAGTGATTAGTAAGAATTTGAATCTTTTTTCCCTGTTCTAATCAAAGAACAATTTGTTAGTATAAAATGGTGGTTAGTTGTTGGCATTCTTGTTGGCCATGCTCCCGCTTCTGAACTTGATCCGACTTGCTTCTTTGAACTTGTTTTGTCTTGCCATGACTTCCCGGCTAACTTTCAAACTTTCTGATC
Organism: Nicotiana glauca; assembly: GCA_026770625.1. Taxonomy (NCBI): domain Eukaryota; kingdom Viridiplantae; phylum Streptophyta; class Magnoliopsida; order Solanales; family Solanaceae; genus Nicotiana; species Nicotiana glauca. The sequence goes on along the minus strand of MU695160.1, from coordinate 43,120 downwards.
CTGATGACCCGATTGTTTTCCTCATGTTATTGACTTGGTGTTTCTTTTCCCCTTTTTGTTAACTTTTGCTTCTTCCTCCAATCATCTGATTACCCTTTTGATGGGATTTACATTGATCGTTCTTGTTTCACTGTCCTTTAATAAGTCCTGATCTCATTGAGCCATACAACTAGGAAGCTAGCAGTTAACTTTGACTACAAATGTCTTATAGATAGATTTCAAGAAAAAATTAAATACAATGACCTCGAAGTTTTGAGGATAGAAAGATTCTGAAAAGAAAAGAGGATAGGACTTATCTGAGTGGGAAGACTGATTGCATTGATCATGCCATGCATGTCGGATTAACCAACCTTGTCTGTACAACCAACTGTCAATTGCCATATTTGCCATTGAATATTTCACAACCCAATTTTCACTGAAACCCAAACCGTGCTTGTTTTGCCACCTTTAAACCACAAACTTCTTTCATTTGCGCACTTTGGAAACTCACTTTTGCCTTACGGTGCCCGCGAGGGTTTTCACCTATAAGACTCTCTCATTTTAATGTCTCTCAATTCACATCGCCTTACGGGGCCCGTGAAGGTTTTCATCAATAAGACTCTCTCATTTTCAAATTTCTGATATTCTGATACCCGAGTGTTGTCCACAACATAATTCACCTTACCTGCTTGTATTGAAATTTCTTAAAATTGATCAGAAGGTCTTTCTTTGGACCGTAATGTGGCTTTTGGATGGGTTTAGAAAGAAGGATATAAAGGCTCAAAATATTTCAACGTGGGTTCAAAAAATTACAACTTTCAGACTCATATGTTCCACAACAATCATAACTTCTGCCCCAGTTTCATTCTTAGGGATTTTTGGACTTTTCTTCTGTTGTGACTGAACCTCGGTGAGGCTGCCTACGTACCCTTCCGGGATTAAGTCAAACGTAGTTCTGGTCATAAAATCGCTTCATTGTTGCGATGTTTCCTTCCTTCCATTCTTCTTCTTTCTTTCTTCTTTTCTTTCTTGTTTTTTCTTTTCTTTCTTTCTTCTTTTCTTTCTTTTCTTTTCTTTTCTTTCTTTCTTCTTTTTCTTTTCTTCTTTTTTTTTTATCTTTTGTTTTCTCCACTTGATTTTCCCGTTCAATCCTTGATTTTGTTATTGATTCCGAAAGAGGGATATAAAAGAAAATATAATAAGGCTCAAAGGGATAGGAATGGATAAAGTGTTTGGATAGCAGAACAAAAATGCCTTCATCATCTCAATCTCAAAACATGTCAAATACAATCAAATACATAAAGATAAAGAAATCATACAAATATCTTTTGACTGCATCAGAATTGATAGCCATTTCTACATATTTCCCTTCAACATCTATTAGATATAATGCTCCATTGGACAACATTCGTGATACAACAAATGGCCCTTGCCAGTTGGGAGCGAACTTTCCTTTTGCTACAGCCCAATGAGGTAAGATGCGCCTCAATACCAATTGTCCGACTTCAAATTTCCGTGGACGCACTTTCTTATTATAAGCTCTGTCCATTCTCTTTTGATACAATTGCCCATGATATACTGCTGCCAATCTCTTTTCATCGATCAAATTCAAATGTTCCAAACGGGCTTTGACCCATTCATCATCATCAATTCCTGCCTCCGCAATAATTCGAAGGGAAGGTATTTCTACTTCTGCAGGTATCACTGCCTCCGTGCCATACACCAATAAATAAGGTGTCGCCCTTACCGAAGTACGAACAGTAGTGCGATATCCCAGTAAAGCAAAGGGTAATTTCTCATGCCACTACTTGGATCCTTCCACCATCTTCTGAAGAATCTTCTTGATATTTTTATTGGCTTCTTCAACTGCTCCATTCGCCTTAGGACGATATGGTGTTGAATTACGGTGTGTAATCTTAAACTTCTGACATGTCTCCGCCATCAAATGAGTGTTAAGATTGGCACCATTATCTGTGATGATCACCTTCGGAATTCCAAATCGGCAAATGATGTTTGCATGTACAAAATCAACCACTGCCTTCTTGGTCACTGATTTGAACATTTTTGCCTCAACCCATTTAGTAAAATAATCAATGGCAACCAGAATAAACCTATGTCCATTAGATGTTGCTGGCTCAATCGGCCCAATAACATCAATACCCCAAGCAACAAAGGGCCATGGTGCCGACATTGTATGCAACTCAGATGGTGGAGAGTGGATCAGATCTCCATGTACCTGGCATTGATGGCACTTGCGCACAAAGCTGATGCAATCCCGTTCCATAGTAAGCCAGTAATATCCTGCTCGGAGAATTTTCTTTGCTAGCACATACCCACTCATATGTGGTCCACAAACTCCTGCATATACCTCGGTNATATACTTCCATTCGGAGGTATTCTTTAATATCATGGAACCATGGCTCACCATCAAGCTCCTCTTCTATTGTATTACAATAAGCATATTGATCTCGGACCCAAATCTGCAATGGGTCCACATAAGCCTTGTCCGGATGATGTAGCATTGATGCCAGAGTGGCCAAAGCGTCAGCAACTTCATTATGGATTCTCGGAACGTGCTTGAATTCTATGGACTGAAATCGCTGATATAGTTCATGCAGGCACTGCCGGTATGGTATGAGTTTTAAATCTCGTGTTTCCCATTCTCCTTGAATTTGATGTACCAAAAGATCCGAGTCGCCCATGACCAAGATCTCTTGGACACCCATATCTATATCCATTCTCAAACCCAAAATACATGCTTCATACTCAGCCATATTGTTGGTGCAAAGGAAACGGAGCAGAGCTGTGACAGGATAATGTTGTCCCGTCTCTGAAATAAGTACTGCCCCTATCCCAACACCTTTGTTGTTGGCAGCCCCATCAAAGAATAACTTCCAACCAGGCTTTTCATCTTGTTCCAACTCATCAATGTACATTGCTTCCTCATCAGGAAAATATGTTTTCAACGGTTCATATTCATCATCAACTAGATTCTCCGCTAAGTGATCAGCAACTGCTTGTTCTTTCATCGCAGTGCAGGTTACATAAACAATATCAAATTCTGTGAGCAGGATTTGCCATTTAGAAAACCTCCCTGTGGGCATGGGCTTCTGAAAGATGTACTTCAACGGATCCAGCCGGGAAATGAGATAAGTGGTATAGGCTGACAAATAATGTTTCAACTTCTGTGCCACCCAAGTCAAAGCACAGCATGTCCTTTCCAATTGAGTGTATTTTACCTCGTAAGATGTGAATTTCTTGATGAGGTAGTAAATTGCCTGCTCTTTCTTCCCTGTAACATCGTGCTGCCCCAGTACACAGCCAAAAAAATTATCCAACACTGTCAAATAAAGGATCAGAGGTCTTCCTGGCTCAGGCGGAACCAATACAGGGGGATTGGCCAAGTACTCCTTGATTTTGTCAAATGCAGCATGGCATTCATCTGTCCATTTATTTGCGGCATCTTTCTTCAGCAATTTAAAGATGGGCTCACAAGTTGACGTAAGCTGAGCAATGAACCTACTGATATAATTCAACCTGCCGAGCAAACTCATCACTTCTTTCTTGCTCTTTGGCGGAGGCAATTCCTGAATGGCTTTGATTTTGGACGGGTCCAGTTCAATACCACGTCGACTCACCACAAACCCCAACAACTTCCCTGACGGCACTCCAAAAACACACTTTGCTGGATTGAGTTTGAGATTATACATGTAAAGCCTCTGGAAAAACTTCCTCAGGTCTTTAACATGATCACACTGCTTTCTTGACTTGATAATTACATCATCCACATAGACTTCAATTTCCCGATGTATCATATCATGGAACATGGTGTTCATTTCCCTCATATATGTTGCCCCTGCATTTTTCAGTCCAAACGGCATCACTCTATAACAGTAGGTTCCCCAAGGTGTGATGAATGTCATCTTTTCAGCATCTTCCTCATCCATCAGAATCTGGTTGTAACCCGCATAGCAATCCACAAAAGAACCAATCTCATGTTTGGCACAATTTTCAATCAGTATGTGGATGTTTGGCAGTGGAAAATTATCTTTTGGACTTGCTTTGTTGAGATCCCGATAATCAACACACACTCTGGTTTTCCCATCTTTCTTTGGCACAGGCACGACATTGGCTAACCAAGTAGGATATTTGGTAACCCGTATAACCTTCGCTTCAAATTGTTTGTTGACTTCTTCTTTTACTTTCACACTGATGTCTGTCTTGAATTTTCTCAACTTCTGCTTGACAGGCGGGCATTCCAAATAAGTGGGCAATTTGTGGACCACCAGATCAGTACTCAGACCCAGCATATCATCATATGACCATGCAAAGATATCTTTGTATTCAAATAGCAAGTTGATCAATTCCTCCCTGAGTGAGGCTTCCAAATGGACATCTTTGTTTCCCGAACATTTTCCTGATCCCCCAGATTGATTGCTTGTGTGTTATTCAAGTTTGGTTTGGGTTTTTCCTCATATTGACTCAATTCTTTACTAATTTCTTCCAAGGCCTCCTCGTCACCATATTCCACCTCATCATCACATTCAATTTCTTGTATTACTATTT
>MU695160.1:0-17987 GCA_026770625.1 Nicotiana glauca | reverse complement strand
TATGCTTTTAGGTTTTAATAATTATTTGGACAATTATATGTGGGGGGGGTGGGGGGGGGGGAGTTTCCTGGCCATCGGATGAAGGTGGATGGATGGCCAAGATCATTTGATCATTTAATTATTTAAAATGCTGTCGTTTGGTATTTTAGACCGGACTGGTTCAGACAGTATTTGGGCCTGTTTGGACGGGGCGGGAATTTGTTTGGGCCTGGGCGGGTATCTTCTCAACTCAACAGCCTCTTTTTTCTTTTGATTGTTTCTTGTATTTTATTTATTTTGCTTTTGTATTTTATTTTGTATTTATTTATTTTTTCTGATTTTATAAAATGCTAAAACAAAACCAAAATGAATTGACTCTAACAATTATATTTCTTAATTTTCAATTATAGTAATTCCTAATTTAAACGCAACCTAATACAAATTTAAACTAAAAATGCCAAAAATGTTATTTTTTGCTATTTTCCTCCTATTTTGTTGTAAAATAAATTAATACTAAAAATATGAAATTAAATCCCTAAATGCAAATGCATATTTTTGTATTTTCATATGAATTATCATGCAACCAATTAACACGAAATTCAACAAAATTCACAAATAATTGTAAAATAATAAAGAAATCAATTATTTGAAACTTTTGAAATAATTTGCTTTAGGAAAAAAATCACGTGCTCACATTTAGGAGTTAATTTTATATTTTAAGAATTATTTAGTAATTAAGTTGTTTTATAAAAAGAAAATCACAAAAAAAATAGTAATTTTTGCACCCTTTAATTTTAATTTTCGATTTTCAAGTAGTTTTTCTTTAATTTATTAATAGCGTTGATTATTTAGGATTAGATAGTATTTTTAATGAGTTAGTTTGGTTTTTAATTTAATCTAGGGTTTTTAGTTTTAATTTTCAAAAAAAAGGAGAAGCAAAAATCTTTAATTTTGGAGTTAAATATAAAAGGGAGTTAGAAATTAAAAATGGGAATAAATTTGGGTTAGTCTTGAATTAATTCGCCCAAGCCCAATAGCCAAACCCCCTGAACCCGTCCCAACCCACCAAAATACCCAACCCAAAATCCCTTGAACCGGTCAAGCCTTCATACCCCACCAAACTACCCCGTTTAGAAAAAACTTTGTGACGATCCGACCCGTCGTCTCATGAGTTACTGCCCCGTTTCCCCATTTTCAGCTTCTTTATGCTTCATTATCCGTATCTTGTATAATCGGGTTGATTTGGAATGGTTTTGATAAGAAATGAGACACTTAGTCTCTTTTCAGAAGGTTTAAGTTGGAAAAGTCAACAGGATATTGACTTATGAGTTATAGGGCTCGGATATGAATTCCGATAGTTCGATTAGCTCCGGGAGGTGATTTGTGACTTAGGAGTGTGATCGGAAGTGGTTTTGGAGGTCTGATATAGAATTAGGCTTGAATTGGCGAAGTTAGTATTTTGGCGATTTCCGGTTGATAGGTGATATTTTGATCTGAGAGTCAGAATGAAATTCCGAGAGTTGTTCTAGCTTTATTGTGTCATTTGGGATGTGTGTGCAAAATTTCAGGTCATTCGGACATCGTTTGGTCGGGTTTTTGATTGAAAGTGTATTTCAGAAGTTTTTAAAAACTTAGGCTTGAATTCGATGAGTTTTGGGTAATATGATGTTGTTTAAGGTATTTTGATGATTGGAACAGGTTTTAATGATGTTATGAATTATGTTGGCATGATTGGTCGGGGTCCCATGAGGCTCAGACAAGTTTTGGAAGAGTTTTTGGAAGATTTTTGCCGTTTTGAGCATAAGCGTGTAGTGACCAAAAGGTTCATTTTTAGTTATAGAGATCAAAATTCGATTTCGAGACTTCCGAAATTTTGATAATGAATTATAGGACTGATCTGGAAAGTTTGGTCTAATTTCATCAAGTCGCGATTGGGTTTTTGATGCGAAACATGAGTTAATTGTTTAACAAGCGAAATGGATATCGCACCAAGCTAACGAGCTCCGAATTATGTTTCGATTTAAGAAATAGGTTTGTATTATTATTTTTGACTCATAGGAACAAGAATCGTCGAATTCCGAGTATGTATGATGGAGTTATGGCACTTTTAGTGAAATAAAAAGCTGTTGCAATTTTCTGGGCAGAAAAGCTGGTATTTCGCTTCTGCGATGAACAACAACGCAGAAGCGATGAACAGTGAATTTCCATTTCTGCAAAGAATAGTACCGCAGAAACGATGAACAGTACCGCAGAAGCGAAAATCTGGACAGTATATATTTTTCGGATAGTACGAGATTTATTTCATTTTTGGAGCTATGGAGCTCGGATTGAAGTGATTTTCACCATATGGATGGGGGTAAGTGTTCTATATCCAAAAGTAATTATATTTAATGATTACATGGTTATTTTCATCAAGTATTAATGAATCAAATGGAAGAAATCGGAGAAATTTGTAAACTTTTCAAAAACGAAAATTGATGATTTGAAGGCCGAATTTTTGTCGGATTTTGATAAAAAATGTATGGTTGGACTCGTGATTGGATGGGGTTTCATATTTCGTAACTTTTTTTGGGTTCCGAGACGTGGGTCCCATGTGAAAAAATGGTGGTTTAGGGCTTGAAACTTAAGAGAGTTAGAATGGAGATGTGAGGGGTCATTTGGACTCTGATTTTGGTAAATTTTATATGTATAGACTCGTGGCGAGATAAGGAATCCAATGATGTTAATTTTTCTGATTTTTGAGAAGTGGGCACAGGGCTCGGGTTTTGCTAGTTTCGAGATTTTTGTTATATTTTGATTGTTTTCGATTGGGTATTGTTTCCTTGGCATAGTATGATGTATTCGCTCTGCTTTTGGTTAGATTCGACGTGCGAGGAGGCCGAATTGAGGGGCAAAGGCGTCGCGAGCTTGAGATTTTGCCGGTCCGAGATGAGTAATACATGTAAATGATATCCTGAGGGTTTGAAAAACCGGATTTGCATATCATAGTTCTGCATTGAGGTGACTTGCACGCCGAATAGCGAGCGTGGGGTAGAGCACCGTTGGGGATTGTGACTTGGTCCGTCCCGATTGATGAAATTACTACGTATTTGACTAAAACTAGTTGTTATCATCATAATTTGGACTGATTGCCATGTTTGGGCTTCGTGCCAACTATGTGAATATTTAAGGGATTGATATCGCTGTTTTCGCATTATTTTTTGCATACTATTTGATCTCGATCTAGGTTTTTAATACTGTTTTGCAAATTCGGCCATTTTTATGATTTGAAAACTTAAATGATATATTGCTGACATTTTGAACTGAGAACTATTATTTGAATATTGCCCAAGTGGCTTATGTGCATTTCTGGACTGAGAATGGATCGGGCTACACGCCGCAGTGGTGTGATATTAATATTGCGCTTGGGTTGTAGGAGCCCCTCCGGAGTCTGAACCCCTACAGTGAGCTCGGATACCCAAATGGATCGGGATGCGCACCGCAACGGTAATGTGCATTGCATTGCATTCATGCATTGGTTCCTGTGTGTACTGCGTGTCATGACATTCATCACTCTTATTTCATTAGCATCCATGCTACTTCGTTCATTGCTAACCAGATACCCTGGTGTTATTTGTTGGTGGTATGCTGTGTCCGAGTGGCTGACTTATGTGCTGACTGGCACTATCTGATATTGCATTCATATGCTTGACTGTTGGAAAAGGATATTTTAAAAAGTGGTTTTTACCTGAACCAAATATTTCTAAAGGATTTTCACGATTTTACTGTTTTTCTCAAAGGGTTGTACTGCCCTATATAGCGTGATGGAGTGCTCTTACGTGATTTCTTGCCGCTAAGTTACTATTTGCTCTTANGTTATTATTTACTTTTATTACTCACTGAGTTGGAGTACTCACTTTACTCCCTGCACCTCGCGTGCAGTTACAGGTATTGTTCACCCGGTAACGTGTTATTAGCTGATTGAAGGTATTACTATTGCGGCTGAGCAAGGTGACCGCCAGCGTTCGCGGCACCGGACTTCATCTTTGAACTCCAGATTTTATTTTGTATATATTATTGGCCCTGTAGTGGTGTTCAGTCTTCCTTAGATGCTCGTGACTTGTGACACCCCGGTCGGGTTGTGTTGGGTTGTAATTAATAGTTTTTAATGCCATTAAGTTGTACTTTCTATTCATTTATGTTTAATAATTGTTAAAGAGAGGATTTGGGTTAGTTGGCTGGCCTTGTCTTCACGAGAGGCTCCATCACGACCGGGTATGGAAATTGGGTCGTGACAAGTTGGTATCAGAGCCTAGGTTACTAGGTCTCACGAGTCATGAGCAGGTGTAGTAGAGTCCCACGGATCAGTACGGAGACATCTGTATTTATCCTCGAGAGGCTATAGAACCTTTAGGAAAACTTCCCATTCTTGGAATTCTCATCGTGCGTACTTGATTCAGCTTGGAATATAACCCTTGAAATTCCTTCCTCACGTCTGTATGCGCACATGAGCACTCAGTATTGTATGTGCCTTGATGGCTTGTGATTCCCCGACCAAAGGAGCGAGATGTGATCTCTGCGAGTTGATGTTGGGCCAGTCTGGAGGACTTGAGGATGGATCTTTGCCTATGGCTTGAGCACCGAGGTGCTGATTGTGTGAGCAAGTGTTTTGAACTTATATGTTCGATATTGTCCCTATTAGCCAGAATGGCGATTGGATATCCATGGGATGAGTATGTTAGTACTGCGAGATGTATCTATATGACTTGGTAGTGATGAAGAAGTCTGCTGGATAATGGATGAACTGTTAAGTATTCGATTCCTATTGTGATTCGATGTGTAGCCCGAATATGGGCGCGTGAAGAATCTTTTCATGTCTCCTATTTGGAGTGAAGTAAATTTCATGTTATGGTATGCGTTTCAACTCAGGAAGATTAAGTGACTGTATAATGTGTATGATACTGGACGGTATACAAAATGTTAGTTGGAGGCAAAGCGGGTGGGTTATCTCCTACAGAGTATTCTAAGGTGGTGTTACCCTTATGTTGTCTATTATAAGATCTTATTTACAAGTGAAGAATATGCATTGCAATCTAAATCGGGCCGCCTAGAGAGTGGGCTTAACTGTTATGTGAGTGAAGGCAAGATTTGCAGAAGAGTTAAAATTCCAGATGATTTGTGTTTCCATAAGCTTATGAAGGAGCGAGTTCAATCTTACTATGGTATTAAGGAAACAATAGAGTATATGCGTTATGATTTATTGAGTGCATTTTGATCTATGGCTTTGAGCTAAGTTGGGGAGTTTGCTATTGATTAAGTTTATTGTACGGTTATATGCTATGTTGGTTCTAATATGAGGCATGCTGGCGAATCAGTTCTGGTTGTGGAAATTAGGCCAAGAATGGCACAAGTGAAGGAAAATTTTGACAAGGATGTCATGAGCTCGGATGAGCAGGAAAGAAGTTTCGATGTTTAAGGTGAGTTGGTATTGTCTTCAACGTCACCTGAGATCGGTGTTTCACAAAAAGGGCTTTGCATCCTAGTTACTGATTCTTGACCGCTTTTCAACGTTAGTGTGACCGGTAGTCTGGAGGTACACCCCAAATATTATTGTGGTAGGTTGTGGGAGTGTGTCCCACGGGAAGATTATATAAGTATGGCATGTAGTCACTTGATTGATTAAAGATGTAAACCAAGTATGAAGGTTGTGATGGTGTCGTTAAATTGAGGAATTCATGCCTGGAGGGCACTTGGCCTATTGGGTTGTGAACTGGGGAGGGTTACTCCGATTATGATGGTTGTTCTTGTGTATTATGAGAAAAAGGGAGTTATTATAGACCCTTGAAAGGTTGTCAAACTAGTTCATTGTGATCAGAATCAGCTTGAAGTCGGTGGATGGACTTAATGTGAATAATGTCTCTATATCAGGCCAGATGTGTGCATTTTAGTAACGCGGTCCTCATGGAGGAGTAGTTAGGTTGATGCTTCATTGTCAAATATCTCGCGTAGTGATGCATTGCGCAGTGTGAGTTGTGACACATCTTGAGAAATTGCTTACATGTTGAGAATCCACGTAGGAATGATGTTATATGAGCAACTTGGCTGTTGAAATTCCGATTGTATATCGCGCCTCATTTGTGCTTGAGTTTTGTTAGTTATAACGCTATATAATCCTCAGAGGTGTTAGTATGCACTTAGCATGCTTATGACCGATATTCAGTATTTTATTGTAATGAGCAAATTTGGCTCGATGTGCATCTCCTTATGTGAGATCTATGTGTGGATCGGGTGGCACGCCGCCATGGGTATGTTATCCGAATCGGGTTACACGCCGCAACAGTGTGATGTTGAGTATAGTTTTCTATATGCTATTTTTGTATGCCTTGCATCCTGTTTTCTAAGGGAAGTCTGTATTAGTGCGTGGGATTGGTAATTCCTTTCAGAGTTTGTTTTCCTTTTGTATCATGTTCGAATTGGTAGCCTATTGGCACATTGGGGCATCATATGAGACTTCTAATTATGTCTGGGGTGGCATATTGCCCGAGAAGTTCGTATTGGATGAGACGAGATCATTGAATTTGAGATCAGTGCAATCTGAGTATGTGAAGTAAACTAAAGAGCTAAGACCATTGTTTGGCTCAGAATGAGGTGATAGTTCTTGCCAGAAGTATAGACCCAATGAATTGTTGATTCGACGGTGTTATGAATTTATACAGATCTCATCCGTCGTGTTGGTATTGTAAGAATTTGAACAAGACCTATGTATGTCATGCAGAGCATGGGATGTGTAACGATTTTTCTTCTAGATGGGATCAATGGAAGTTCTTGACTAGTTGAGAATGTAAACGTTCATTGTTCGGAAGGGAGGTGAAGTCCTCATGTTACCTTAGGATGATATGGTATATGGGATATGTTGTGAAGGATTGAGATTACGTGTGTAAGGTTACGGTTCAGCTCTGAATGGAAATTCATAACATTCTTAGGTGGTACGAGCAACTTTAGGTGATTAGAGAAATGAGCTTCAGATGATTAGGGTGAAAGATCTTCAGATGATTAAGGAAATTGTATTTCTAGTCATAATGATTTGTAGAGGGTATATATTTCAGAAAAAGGCCAATGTGATCAAGTTGATGGCACTTCAATAGTATTGCAGCACCTTAAGGCTGGATCGACTGCTGATATTCGAGTTGCTTGTATAGCACATAGAAATTTTAGAGTATTTATCATGGGATGATTAGGTATTAAAGGTGTGCATGTATTCTCACGGTGGAAACTGGGATCATGTATGATGATTTATGTGCCAAATGGAGTTGGAGATTGGGAGTTCTCATGTACAGGCTAGGTTGTGGTTGTGAATCGTAGGTATCGGCACCATTTAGCGACAATCGGGATTTGGAGGCTCGAGTGGATCTTTGTCTTCTGGTATGTTAGATTTTGGATGTGAGACAGGGTCTCAGCCTTGTGTTGTGGCAGTACTGGTGAGTTTGAGGTACATCTCTCTTAGTTGAGTCATTTTCATGATTCGAGTATGTTCGAACCGTTTCTTAATGGTGCACGTATTATGCTAGTTGTGGCTTAGGCCTATATTGATGTGTCATATCACTAGAGTGGTGTGTTGGATCCGAAGTGATCGTTGGGGTCATTAATGAATACGAACGTATTTGATTTCAGCATGTTTGATGGGTAAATATCGAGGTTCAGTTCAAAAATTTGTTATGGTAATTGCCAGAGGAGAAATGGCCTCATGAATGGTTGATCTGAGCAATGATTTTGGTTTATTGTGTGTTTCAATTATCGTTGGTAGTATATGAAAGTGTTGGAATAGACCTTGGCTAAGAGATTTATATCGGTATTTGGTTGTTGTGGGCAGTTGTTGTCAATAGAAGTTATCGCTGCATGTGTTTGAGTTATTGGTATATCATATAATTGCACCTGAGGTTGCAGGCATGTGCTATTATAGCTGGTTCAGACTTATTCTGAGTATATATGTGAATTGTGTATGATTTCGAAAAGTGCAATATGGTTCTATGGTTTATGGACTAGATGGATTGTGAAATTTCGGCTATGTTATGTTATCAGACCTATGCGAGATAGGGTGACGTGGGATCATCCCCAGGTTTATCCTTGATAAGGTCATTCAGCTTTTGGTTGGATTCTAGGATAACTCTGGGTACGCTCGAGGACGATCGTTTGTTTGAGTTGGGGAGGATGTGACGACCCGACCCATCGCCTCATGAGTTACTACCCCGTTTTCCCCATTTTCAGCTTCTTTATGCTTCATTATCCGTATCTTGTATAATCAGGTTCATTTGGAATGGTTTTGATAAGAAATGAGACACTTAATCTTTTTTAAGAAGGCTTAAGTTGAAAAGGTCAACAGGATATTGACTTATGAGTTAGAGGGCTCGGATGTGAATTCTGATAGTTCAGTTAGCTCCGGGAGTTGATTTGTGACTTAGGAGAGTGATCGGAAGCGGTTTTGGATGTTTGGTATAAAATTAGGCTTGACCTGGCGAAGTTAGTATTTTGGCGATTACCGGTTGATAGGTGAGATTTTGTTCCGAGAGTTAGAATGAAATTCCGAGAGTTGTTGTAGCTTCATTTTGTCATTTGGTATGTGTGTGCAAAATTTCATGTCATTCGAACATCGTTTTGTCGGGTTTTTGATTGAAAGTGTATTTCGGAAGTTTTTAAAAACTTAGGCTTGAATTCGATGAGTTTTGGGTAATATGATGTTGTTTGAGGTATTTTGATTATTGGAACAGGTTTTAATGATGTTATGAATTATGTTGGCATGATTGGTCGGGGTCACATGAGGCTCGGATAAGTTTTGGAAGAGTTTTTGGAAGATTTTTGCCGTTTTGAGCATAAACATGTAATGACCCAAAGGTTCATTTTTAGTTCTAGAGATCGAAATTCGATTTCGAGACTACCGGAATTTGGATAATGAATTATAGGACTGATCTGGAAAGTTTGGTCTAATTTCATCAAGTCGCGATTGGGTTTTTTACGCGAAATATGAGTTAATTGTTTAACGAGCGAAATGGATATCGCACCAAGATAACGAGCTCTGAATTGTGTTTTGATTGAATAAATAGGTTCATATTATTATTTGTGACCCATAGGAACAAGAATCGTCAAATTCCGAGTTCGTATGATGGAGTTATAGCACTTTTAGTGAAATAAAAAACTGCTGCAATTTTTTGGGCAAAAAAGCTTGTATTTCCGCTTCTGCGATGAACAGTAACACATAAGCGATGAACAGTGAATTTCTGCTTTTGCGATAAATAGTACCGCAGAAGCAATGAACAGTGATTCCGCTTCTGTAGTGAACAGTACTGCAGAAGCGAAAATCTGGACAGTGTATATTTTTCGGACAATCGGAGATTTATTTCATTTTTGGAGCTATGAAGCTCGGATTGAAGCGATTTTCGACATATGGATGGGGGTAAGTGTTCTATATCCAAAAGTGATTATATTTAATGATTCCATGGTTATTTTCATCAAGTGTTAGTGGATCAAATGGAAGAAATCGGAGAAATTTGTAAACTTTTCAAAAACGAAAATGGTTGATTTGGAGGCCGAATTGTTGTAGGATTTTTATAAAAACTGTATGGTTGGACTTGTGGTTGGATGGGGCTTCACATTTTGTAACTTTCTTTTGGTTTCGAGACGTGAGACCCACGAAAAAAATGGTAGTTTAGGGCTTGAAACTTAAGACAGTTAAAATGGAGATTTGAGGGGTCATTTGGACTCCGATTTTGGTAAATTTTATATGTATAGACTCGTAGCGAGATAATGAATCCGATGATGTTAATTTTCTGATTTTCGAGAAGTGGGCCCAGGGCTTGAGTTTTTCTAGTTTCGAGATTTTTGCTAGATTTTGATTGTTTTCGATTGGGTATTGTTTCCTTGGCATAGTGTGATGTATTCGCTCTGATTTTGGTTAGATTCAACACGCGAGGAGACCGAATTGAGGGGCAAAGGCATCACGAGCTTGAGATTTCACCGGTCTGAGGTGAGTAATACATGTAAATGATATCCTGAGGGTTTGAAACCCCAGATTTGCACATGGTAGTGCTGTATTGAGGTGACTTGCACGCCAGATAGCAAGCGTGGGGTAGAGCACCATTAGGGATTGTGACTTGGTCCGTCCCGATTGATGAAATTGCTACGTATTTGACTGAAACTACTTGTTAAAATCATAATTTGGACTGATTGCCATGTTTGGGCTTCGTGCCAACTATGTGAATCTTTCAGGGATTGATATCGGTGTTTTCGCATTACTTTTTGCATACTATTTGATCTCGATCTAGGTTTTTAATATTGTTTTTCAAATTCGTCCATTTTTCGTGATTTGAAAACTTAAATGAGATCTTACTGACGTTTTGAACTGAGAACTGTTATTTGAATATTGCCCAAGTGGCTTATGTGTATTTCTAGACTGATGCATGGATCGGGCAGCGCACCACAGCAGTGTTATATGTGCATTTCTGGACTGAGAATGGATCGGGTTGCACGCCGCAACGACTTGATATTGATATTGCTCTTGGGTTGTAGGAGCCCCTCCGGAGTTTGAACCCCCAAAGTGAGCGCAGGTACCCAAATGGATCGGGTTGCGCACCACAACGGTCATGTGCATTGCATTGCATTCATGCATTGGTTCCAGTTTGTACTACGTGTCATGACATTCAGCACTCTTATTTCATTGGCATCCATGCTACTTCGTGCATTGCTTACCAGATACCCTGGTGTTATTTGTTGGTGGGGTGCTGTGCCCGAGGGGCTGACTTATGTGCTGACTGGTACTATCTGATATCACATTCATATGCTTGACTGTTGGAAAAAGGATATTTTCAAAAGAGGGTTTTAACTGAACTAGATATTTCTAAAGGATTTTCACAGTTTTACTATTTTTCTCAAAGGGTTGTACTGCCCTATATAGCATGATGGAGTGCTCTTACGTGATTTATTGCCGCTCAGTTATTATTTACTCTTATTATTCACTGAGTTGGAGTACTCACTTTACTCCCTGCACCTTGCGTGCAGTTGCAGGTATTGTTCACCCAGTAACGGGTTATTAACGGATTGAAGGTATTACTATTGCGGCTGAGCAAGGTGACTGCCAACGTTCACGGCACCAGACTTCATCTTTGAACCGCATATTTTATTTTGTATATATTATTGGCCCTGTAGTGGTGTTCAGTCTTCTTTAGATGCTCGTGACTTGTGACACACCGGTCGGGTTATGTTGGGTTGTAATTAATAGTTTTTAATGTCATTAAGTTATACTTTCTATTCATTTATGTTTAATAATTGTTAAAGAGAGGATTTCGGTTAGTTGGCTGGCCTTGTCTTCACGAGAGGCGCCATCACGACTGGTATGAAAATTGGGTCGTGACACTTTTAATCCCAGCCATCGAGGTTTCTCGATCAAACGGCTAGGAAGCTAGGGTCCAATAATATTTAAGTGTCCAANCCAAACGCGACCCCCCCCCCCCCACCCCATCGTCTCTCTTCTCTATCAAGCCCTATCCGCACTGAGCCGCCGTCTGCCACCACCGGAAATTTCCTACGGCGGTGGCCGGCGTCCATTCCCAACCAAATTTACACCGCAAGCATACCTTGACCTCCTCATCTCGAATCCACAATTGTTTTTCCTCAAACATACCTACAATTCCTCGAATCTTCATTTAAAAAATGTAAACCCTAGCGTCGCCACATTTCTCCGGTGGCGCCGCCACCTTTGTTCAAGCCCAAATCAACACCAAATGACCACCATGACCTCCTCATCCCAAATACCTAACCTATTTCCCTCGAATCCCCTCCAACGTTTCGAGTATAAAATCAAAGAAAACCCTAAATGTCCAAAACTCCAAATGAGTAAGTGTTTGAAGATTTGAAGCCGAAATTAGCTTTATTCATGTGTTTTCCTTTGAAAACACATGTTTAAAGCCTATTTCGATCAAAATCAAAAGCTTGAGGGGGATTCTCAAGATTTTTCACCAATTTTAGGTATTGTTCGGCTTCTTTCTTCTCCTTGTATTTTTCTTTTCTTGTTTTTTCGTTTGAATTTATTTTTTTTATTTTTTTCCTGTCTCACATGTTTTTTATTATTATGAGTTCATTTTTATTTTTCTGTTTTTATGTCGCATTAATTAGACTAATGATAAAGCTAGTTTATACAGTTTTAGGTTTTTATTGAATAAAATCAATTAATTGGGTTCCCCTTGGTTTAATTTTGGTTCCGTGTTCTCTTTTCTTGGGAATTTTGGTCAGTCCCCTAAATTGTGGATTTGGACTTGGTTGGATTAATTTCTGGAAAACAAAAGGCCCGGTAAAGAATTTATTTGGGTCTATTCAGACCCATTGATTTGGGTCATTTGACCAGGATCTCTGTTTGGTAGACTAGAGGTAAAAACATGGCACTTTGGGGGTAGTACAGGTAATCTAGATAGGGGAATCTTTGTTGTAACAGAATATGAAACTTCTAGTGGGGGGTTCTTTTTGAGTTTCAGACTTTTTGATAGTTTAACTTGGGTAGCAAGACAAAATTTTAGGGATTCCTAAGCTAAAACAAGAATTGAAACGGGACCTAAGGGTTAAAATTATATCTGAAGGGTTGCCCTACTTGCTTGCCTATAAAGGCACTGCATTCTTGCCTTGCACGGGAGATTTAGAGATCAGAAATTTTAAGAGCTAAAAAATCTTGCAGAACGTAGAGAATTTTAAGAGCTGAAAATTTTGAAAAGTTCCAGGCGGCTAAAATTTCTAGAAATTTGTCACGACCCAAAATCTAACCATGGTCGTGATGGCGCCTATCGTGTTACAAGGCAAGCTTAATTCCCAAAATATTACTAATAATTAATTTTAAGGATTTAATAAAACAATACCAACATTCAAACATCTCATAACTAAATCAACTCTAAATATAATTAATATAAAAATATGGAAGCTAGCCCCAAAATCGGGATGTCACTAAGTCATGAGCGTCTAAAACTATGAACTGAGATATATAAACTGTCTAACTATCCAAAGAAGAAACGCAAAAAGGAGTAACAAAGTCCTGCGGATGCTAGCAGCTACCTTGCAGTCTCCAAAGATAGTCGGTCTGAACTTAATAATCGCCGCACTCTAACTTACCTGGATCTGCACATAAAGTGCAGGGTGTAGTCTGAGTACAACCACCTCATTAGTAACAGAAATAACTAAGGAACCGAGTAATAGTGACGAGCTGAGCAAAACAGTCCAATTATTTATTTTCACAATTTACAATAATCATGAATAAACAAGTAACTTCCATAAAACCAACAAATACCACAAACAAGTTAATAGGTAAATGCAACAACAACAAAAGTAAATGCAACCTAACAACAATGTCAGTCCATTACTCAGCACTCACACTCAACACTCAATACTCAACACTCAATACACTCAATACTTTGCTCTCACTGGGAGTGTGTACAGACTTCGGAGGGGCTCCGAAAGACCAAGCGCTAAGCACGGACAATTCACGTGTCATCATATCAATATCTGGATCCGCACGGTCAACTCACGTGCTACGCGGACAACTCACGTGCTATGGTATCAATACCTGGACCTGCACGGTCAACTCACGTGCTACGCGGACAGCTCACACGCTATGGTATCAATATCCTCAAAGCCAGGCCCTCGCCCTCACTCAATCATGTACCTCACTAGCCTCATCATCATCAACAAATAAGGGGACACAACCCATATCAAGTATCTTAGCATATTAGCAAATAATAGAGATTGAGGTATACATGTACAATAATTTTTATGACTGAGTACAAATATAGTGAGCATGAATAAATCCTAAACATGATCTCTAACATGAAGGCAAATAAGTTCAACAACAAGTAAACACATAACTACATATAATAGCCATTAGGCCTCACGGGACGGACCAAGTCTTAATCCCTCGTGGTGTACACCCACACGCTCGTCCCCTAGTGTGGGTATCACCACAAAACAATCACATGATGTCAATTTCACCGAGTTTATACCCTCAAAGCCAGAGTTTAAACTGTTACTTACTCAACCGAGTAAAATCCTACTCCGGGATGCCCTCGTCTCTGGACTCGGTCTCCAAAGGCTCTGAATCTAACTATAATCAGATTAATACCATCAACATGTGCTAAAGAATCAAATTCCACAATAAAAACTATAAAATATACCAAAAATCTGAAATCGGCCAAAACCCGACCCCCGGGCCCAAATCTTAGAACCAGTCAACAATGGCAGAATCAAAACGCTCGTCCTCTCCCGAGTCTAACCCTATAAAATTTATCAAAATTGGACTCCGTTTTGTCCCTCAAATCATGACTTAAAACTCTCCAAAACTCAAACTCTAACTCCCTCAATTTCACTTTGAAATCATCAATGATATCACAAAAACGAAGATGAATTCGTGAAGCATAACCAAAATCGACTAGAGAAAACTTACCCCCAATCCATATGGTGAAAAATCACCTCCAAAATCACCCAAATACAAGCTCCCCAACTCAAAATATGACCGAATGAGCAAACCCTAGTTTTATATTTTTTCTGCCAGCGTTTCTGTCTCGTTTCTCGTGCCACACGATCCCAAAACCCATATTTTATGACCCCAATGGATTCCTTGTGAAATTCTAATCAAGTTAGGCTTTTGAATCACTCAATTTGACCTTATAATGAATGAGATGTTTAGGTTTTAATATTTGCAAATAGTGCAGATTTTTAAATACGCTGATAGTGACAATTTCGTAATTACTCTGAAAAAAATCTTGCAACCTAATTTTTAGTAAAATGACCATAAAATCCTCATACGATATCCAAATTCGATGATTCTTTTTTATACGGGTCCGTAATAATGATACGGATCTAATGCTTCAATCAAAAAAGAAACTAGAGCTCATTTGTTCAATATGATATAATTTATACTTGAAGAAATAGCATCGAAACATAAGAAAAACAAGCACAACACAATCCAAGCCTATCTGAAACTCACCCGAGACCTTCGGGACCTCAACCAATAATTCCAACAAGTCGTATATCACTATACAAACTTAGTCGAACCTCCGAAATGCCCAAAACAACACCAAAACACCAAATCAACCTCGAATTCAAACCGAAAAACTTCTAAACTTCCAACTTTCGCCAATTCAAGCCTAATTCTACCACGGACCTCCAAATTATATTTCAGACATACTCCTAAGACTAAAATCAACCAACGAAGCTAATCGAATAAAAAAATCCAAATCCAAATTTGTTTACTCATAAGTCAACTTCCGGTTGATTTTTCTAACTAAGAGACTAAGTGATCATTTGTAAGGCCCCGTGAAATCCCTACTCGAAAACCCAGATTCCGTGGTGCCAAGTTAGGAGCATGTGTTAGAAATTCATAAATATACCTCGCGTCGACCTTGCTCTCAGCGGCACAGACCTTTTTGGATTGAATAATGCATTAAAAAATCAAGATTAAGTTTCCAGAAAAAAGCAAAAATGCGGTCCAGGATGCGGCAGCAAATCAAGTATGCGGACCACATATCTGCCGCGGAGTTAGTCAGAATGTTGGTTGAAATTCAAGTCATCTATGCGGTCGAAAATGCGGTCGCATAATCGAAATGCAGACCGTATAGTCGTCGCATAATTTCCATTGAATTTTGTGAGGGTCAGTTCTGCGGTGCACTTTGCGACCGCAGAACGTGAATGCGGGCCGCATTTCTGCCGCATACTCAGTTAGAGTGTCCAGTTTCTGGTTAGCATTTTGCGGTCCATTAAGCGAACCACATGTTTACTCTGCGATCGCAACTCGGGGCTTCAATTTTCTAATTTTTAACCCGACCTTCCTATCGATATATTCGGTGTTATAGCTCATTTTAAGCATTCTTCTGAGTATTTGTAGAGGGAGAGAGAGGGTTTTTAGAGAGCGAAAGTCTCTCCATCAAATTACTCTATAAGATATGGCTAAATCCTTGAAGAAAATCAAGTGAAGACCCCTAGACCTTCATATCAAGAGATCGAAGTGCTAAGAGTTCCAGAAATTTGTAATAGAGTAAGGAAAGCTTTATTGAGGTATGTATGGCTAAAACCCCTTTTTTTTGAAATTGAGCTTCGTTGTCATTTATGAAAGTATGGTAAGAGTTGAATTGGTTAGCATATTGCTTGTTATTATGCATTAATTGATTTGCAATTATCTATACATATTCGTGAAGGATGTGCCTCGATGTAAATAATGTACCATTCTTGATAATTAGAGAAGGATGAAAAGGTATAGTTATGTGTTGAAATATTTGGGCTATAAGCCAACATCGAAACAAAGAATTATTAAAAAGGGAAAACGATGTGATGAGGATGGCCATGAGTGCCCAGGAATTGTTATGATATGTGTGGAATAAAGATTTAGAGGTATTAACTAATGAGAATGGAATAATGCCTAGGCAAGGCGACCTAGCCGATCGGGTCGTGATCGGACACCATGTCGCACACATGGTGGTAATGTGCTGATATTGAATTCCGGATAAGGGAAATGAAATATGGATTGAGAGTAATGCCTCCAATGAGGTGACCTAGCCGGTCGGGTCGTGACCTGACTCCGCTCAAGATGGCGGTGGTATTGAGAATAGTGGTGAACATGTGATAGAAATGTCCCAATCTATGTTTTGGAAATTGTATGAAAGATTATATGAATTGCATCCTTGATTTACCCATGTTATTTACTTGTACCTGTTTGATAGTTCTTTCTAGTAAAATGGTGTTTAGTTATACATACCGGTACAATTCAAATGTACTGACGTCCCTTTTGCCGAGGGCGCTACATTCGTGTAATGATTGTAGGTGGTTTTATAGCAGGCACTCAAGTCCACTGGTAGTAGCACCTCCTCCACTTTCCGTCAGCTATATTGGTGAGCCCCTTTCCCCTCGGGGCCCTGCGTGGCTTATGCCGTTGTTCTTCCCGGAGTCTTATTTTTGTATTTGTGTAAGGTATAGCCGGAGCCTTGTTGCCGACATTTCTGTATTATTCTTCAATTATATTTAGAGGCTCCGTAGACAGGTTGGGGGTTGTGTTAGTTATTTGAATTAAGATTGAAATATTGATATTTGGCAACGATCTACAAAACTTGTAATATTTTGGTATTTATAATTTAAGTTGTTAATGGAAATGAAATGGAATTGTTAATAAAATACTTACTAAGTATTTTTAATGGATTCCATCTCTTATTTAATTATGAGTTGGGTTGGGTAGTATGTATGAAACCTGCCAGGCTTGCTCAGTCGGGTTTACTCGGTTGAGCGCCGGTCGCGCTCCTCGAATTTTGGGGCGTGACAAACTTGGTATTAGAGCGTAAGGTTTTAAAGTGTCATAGGATGCCTCAGAGCCGTGTCTAGTAGAGTCCTTCTTATCGGTGTGTTATCGACCACATCTATAAGTTGGAGGCTATTCAGACATTTAGGAATTTCACCCTTCTTTGATACTCTAATCGTGCAATAGAGCTGAAGTTAGGGAAATAATTTCCACTCTAAGTCTTATTCTCAAGATTGGTAACCTTGATGCCATAATCCGCGAATTTGAATCATATAGGGAGGGATTGATCCCACCATTGAGTTCGAGTGGATTGCCCAAGGACTTTTGTCACGAGCCCAAATCCCGGTCGTGATGGCGCCCAACACAACTGCTAGGCAAGCTCGACCATTTACACTCTCAACCCGCGCATGAAGCTCAGACCAATTATCTGAATACCATTTGAACAGTCATAATGAATAGCCTCCCAAAGATCTGGGGGTCATGAGTCTAGAGCCTCTAACAATACATAGAAATAAAACTCCATACTACAAATGATCAAAACTGCAGAAAATAATAAAGAGATAGGGAAGGAGTCGGGTCGTGCGGACGTCAGGCAGCTACCTCGACAACTACAATAAAACTCTGAAACAGCATCTAGCTCAGCTATGCTCCCAAAATACCTGAATCTACACACATGGTGCAGGGAGTAAAGTGAGTACTTCCAACTCAGTGGTAATAAGAG